>PVIY010020541.1:0-43903 GCA_004026745.1 Myrmecophaga tridactyla
TATTCCATATGTTCTACTCTTTTGTTGATATAGTAGCTGAAAGGAGCATCAGACACAAGGTTTTCACATTCACAGAGTCTCATTGTGAAAGCTATATCATTGTTCAATCATCATCAAGAAACATGGCTACTGGAACACAGCTCTACATTTTCAGGCAGTTCCCTCCAGCCTCTCCGCTACATCTTGAACAACAAGGTGACATCTACTTAATGCATAAGAATAACCTCCAGGATAACCTCTCGACTCTGTTTGGAATCTCTCAGCCATTGACACTTGGTCTCATTTCACTCTTCCCCCTTTGGTCGAGAAGGTTCTCTCAATCCCTTGATGTTAATTCTCAGCTCATTCTAGGGTTTTTCTCAGTCCCTTGATGTGGAGTCTCAGCTCATTCCAGGATCTCTGTCCCACGTTGCCAGGAAGGTCCACACCCCTGGGAGTCATGTCCCATGCAGAGAGGGGGAGGGTGGTGAGATTGCTCGTCATGTTGGCTGGAGAGAGAGGCCACATCTGAGCAACGAAAGAGGCCCTCCTGGGGGTGACTCTTAGATCCTGGTGATCTTATTATCCATTTGCATATCTTCCTTTGTGATATAACTGATCAAGTCTTTTGTCTCTTTAAAAGAAAAGATGCCATTTTATTTGTGAGTTGTAGAAGTACTTTATATGTCTAGTTACCAATCCTTTGTCAGATATGTATTTTGCAAATTTCTTAAGTCTTTTGATTAGCTCAAGTTTTCAATTTTAACTCTAATTAATCAATTTTTCATAGTTATTGCCTTCTGTCGACTAAGAGACTTAGCCTATCTCTACCTCACAAAGATATTCTCCTAGGTTTTCCTCTAAAAGCTTTGTAATTTTACATTTTATTTTTAAGTCTATAATCCATCTCAAATGAATTTTTGGGAATGGCTTAAGTTAATGGTTAATGTTCCAGTTGTTCTAGCACTATTCAGTGAAGTCCTTTCCTCTTTGGACTGCTTTGGCACCTATGTTGGAAATCAGTTGACTATAAGTCTTTTTTCTAGGCTCTCTATTCTATTCCACTGATCTACTTATCTCTTTTTAGGTAGGTATCACAAAGTCTTGATTACTGTACCGTAAAGTAAGTCATGAAGTCAGATAGTGCAATTCCTCCAGCTCTGATCTTCTTTTAAAAGGTTAGTTTAGATATTCTAGGTCCATTGCATTTTCATATAAATTTTAGACTCAGCTTGTCTTTCTATAAAACAAATCAATCAGAGGGGAACTTTGATTGGGATTACCTTGAATCTATATATCAGTTTGGAAGTAGTTGACATTTCAACATTATTGAGACATCTAATAAACAAACATGGTTTCTCTTTCTTTACATTTAGACCTTCTTTAATTACTTTCAGCAATAATGCACAGTTTTTAACACAGAGGTTTTAAATCTTTTGTTAAAGTAATTTCTAAGTATCCCATATTTAGTAATGTTAAGCAATTGGAATTTCAAAAATTATTTTTCCAAACCTTTGTACTATTATGTAAAAAGGCATTTGATTTTGTATATTGGCTTTATATCCTGCAACCTTGTTAAATTCATTTCTTAGTCCTCATTACTGTTTTGCAGCTTCCTTGGGATATTCTAGACAAGTACTCTTGTCATCTGTAAATAGAGCCTGCATGCTTTCCAGTTTGTATTCCTTTTCATTCCTTTTACTGTCTTATTGCACTGGCGAGGACCTACATTACAATAATAACTAAAAGTGGTGAGAGTGGACCTCCTTGCCTAATGATCAGTCATAGTGAACGCAATCAATGTTTCACCATTAAGTATGACGTCAGTACCTGTTGCTTTCTCAAAGATTCATTTTACCAGACTAAAGTTCTCTTCTATTTTTATCTTGCTTCAAATTTTATTATACATGAGTGTTCCATTTTGTCAAATTGTTTTCCTGTGTTTATTTAAATGATCACGTGGTTTTTCTTCTCTATTCTGTGGTTTTGATGAATTACGTAAATTGATACTCAAATGTTCAACTTTGCATCCCAGGGATAAACTCCACGTGATTGTGATATAGTACCATTTTTATGCACTGCTGCATTCTATTTCACAACATTTTGTTAAGGTCTCCAATTTTTAAAATTCTTTCCTTTTTTCGTTTTCTGTTTTCTCTTTGTCAGGTTTGGCATCAGTGTTAGGATACCTACTTAAAACAATATGTTCCTACCCTCTCTTTTTTCTTGAAAGATTTTGGGTAAGATTGGTATTATTTCGTCATTAAATATTTGAGAAAATTTGCCAGTGAAGCCATCTGTGGCCCAGCTACCTTTTAATACTCACCGACAACATGTTAGGTATTTTATTTCTGTTACCTCTCTTATTTATAATAACACTTCAAATTACATAATGCCCCATTTTATACATGTCAAAGTTGAAGACTGCAGAGATTAAGTAATTTCCGCAAGGACAGGCCAGTTATTAACCTATAGGTAGGTTTAGCGCTAAAATGTTTGCAATGCCACAGAACAACAGTAGACTCTAAGTTGTACTGTTAAATCTCACTGAAGAAACCCTTTAATTCATGGTACTCATTAAATGCACAAGGGTCTCAACGTATCATCAATTGATTTATCAAGACAAGAAAAGGGCTGTTTCTTCAAACTCTGTTAGATCCAAAGCCCAATTTCAGACATGCCATTAATTTAATTCTGAAAAGAAAGACATTACACAAGGCAGTGAAGTCGGTCAGGTGTATTATCAACCACAGAACAGGGCACATTCACCTCAGCCGGTGTCTGTTTCAGCACTGCACTTAGGTAACTGTTTACCTAGAGACTGCAAGGATGTTAAATGAGTCAGTGCCTAACCTCATTCCTTCACTAATGGTTTTCCGACATAGGCAGGATACAAGTTTATTTATAATGAATTAGACAGCAGAGTGCCAATTAAGAAATAAAATAACCCTACCAAGAAAATCACATTTGTGCAGCATGAACTGCTTAAAAATAAAGAAAAAGAAAAAAGTCCGACATTTTTATTTGCACTGACATGGAAAATAAACAACACAGATCTTTGGTTTCTTCATGGTTTCCTGGCAACCCCAAAAGAGGTACATCATATTTGTTTCTTAAAATGGGATATTTCATCGCTTGATGGGTTTAGATCATGAGACAAAACAAAATAAAATCAGTCTATCAGGCATGTAGACAATTGATTTTGCTGTGTGAACACAGTGTGAAAAAGAAGAGGCAGACATATGATCCAACATATATTTCCTAATATTATTTCTTTCATTCGAATTTATCAAGTGGACAAAAAAGAAGCTAGCTAGTTATCCACACTCTTTTAGCAAATAAACTTTATTCATCCATTTTTCTCATTCATTTTATAAATCCAAGTTAAGAATGTTCTGTGTTTCTCACTGTACATGGCTAGGAAAAAAAAATAGGTTGACAGAGCTCAGTTTTGACAGTGTATCCAGCTGTTTATAGCTTTTCATTTTTTCCATAAACCTAACTGGTATCAGTATATGTTAAGTTTCTAACACTTCCAGCTAGGGAATACTTCACAGAAGAAAAATGCTTTCCTTAGAGTTTACAAATGCCATTTGGTCTAATTTTTCAGCAAGGGTTTGTCTAGTTAGATTATGAGATTTTTCCTGGAGAGCAACAGCAAGAGAATGTCTCCCATGCTGTCAGAAAAGGAGAGTTACATTTTCATTCCTTGGAAAAAACATATAATGCAATGGGCAAAATGTCAAGTAGGTGGGGAGCCATTAGCCCATATAAACCTCCTGAGAAATCTCTAAGAAAAAGGCTTTCCAAATAAGACACTACACTAGCATATTTGGTTTCAAGAAAACATACAAAGAGGCACATGGGAGATGTCTTTGATGAGGTACCATGTAGCCTAAACGTTTCTACCCAGACAGCAAGTGGTTCCAAGGGTCATACAGCCCAAGGGCTGACCAAAGATAGGAATTAATTAGGGAAAACTGAGTTTCAAACCCTAAGAAAACTAACTGCAAGGTAAAGTCCTGACGGTCAGAGGCAGGATGAACACTGGGACTGCAAAGATCTAAGTTAAAACCTGGAACCAGTGCACAGAGAGAGCAAACAGGCCATGAAAAGAGAAAGAGCATCATGGATGATTTCTGCAAGTCTTGTTCTCCTGAATCCCTCTTCTATCAAATGGGTGTGTGCTATGGGCAATGTCAGAATGGCTTAAAAAACAGAAAGCAAGACACCAGTCAAGATTCAATTCTTAAGTAAGAGTTTTACATTAAACCAAGTTTTCTGCCAAA
This sequence comes from Myrmecophaga tridactyla, assembly GCA_004026745.1. Lineage (NCBI taxonomy): Eukaryota > Metazoa > Chordata > Mammalia > Pilosa > Myrmecophagidae > Myrmecophaga > Myrmecophaga tridactyla. Next base: position 4,269 of record PVIY010020541.1, read on the forward strand.
CAATATTCTACTCCTCTTTTATTTAGTACATATTTATTGAGCAACTCAAGAGAATTCCCTCTATAGATGACCTCTCTTTTAGGTAAACATATTTTTTAAATCCATATTTAAAAACTAATCTGCTTCGAGCTAATAGCATCACTGTGTATTTCCTTTTCATGAGGATTCACTAGAGGACTGCGCTCTATTTCAAACTCTTGAAGCGTTTAACAGGAGTTGATTTGTAAAATATTTTTCAAGTCTCCATCAGCATGTGCACAGATATTTACTTAGTGTGGTGATTAAGAGAAGAGCTCTGGAGTCAGGATGCTTGGGCTCAAGTCCCAACTCTTCCACTGATTAGCTGTGTGACCTTGGGAAAGTTACTAGACACTTTTGGAATCTGGTTCCTCCACTGTACAATGAGGGACAACTGTAATACCTCACTCATGGTAGCTGTGAGAAATAAATGAAGTTACATGAAGCACAGCAAAACCGGGGCCAGCAGAGGTGACAGGTAAAGAGTTAGTTGTTGTTCCGTTATACGGTGAGGATATAAGCAGTAAAGATTTTTTTACTGGATTCAAAATTGCTATTTCAAGGAATTCCAAAAGGCAGGGGGCCCTTTCCATGTGCATATCTGCCAAACTCCTTTTAATAACATTGAAATTATATGGCTTAGGAGCAAATGTAATGACTAAGAACATATCTTCAAATTTACCAATATTTAAAAATGGAATGGCTCCTTTATAACTTAAAGTTACTATTTCAATTCCCGGGTTGTACCCAAATGTAACTAACTGAGCATATCCCAAAGATATTCCAGCCTTATCCACTTGTGGAATCAGATGTGGTTACAGAAACTGTGATAATTCAAATGTTACAAGCTCTTACAACAGATCCCATGATGCTCTAAAAGCATTCCCTCATAAAGATTTCTGGGAATGGTGAGAGAGAATTGCACATTGCTTAGGAATACATTCATGCCCTCTGAGGGTGGACATCACTCTCTCTCTAGATAACCAGTCTCTTGCTGAGGGCCATTCTCCCTTTGAGGACCCACTGGGCCCCCATCCTCCCTGCTGGGCTGTCCTATCAAGGCCAGGGAAGCCTCAAGTGATACAGCCAAAATGGCAGCCCCTGGCAGTGTGCGGAAAAAAGTCTCTTTTCCTTGTATTCCAGGCACTAGAGAGAACCCTGCCATGGTGCTGCAAGTTCCTCAGTGTCTCAGAATTTCCAGTCCAACAGTTTTGTAGGACTCCCCACCCACCCTTTATTAAAGAAGTTGTGAATTTACAGAACACTCAGCATAAACTACAGGATTCCCATCTACCACTATATGCCCCCACCACCACCACCTTGCATTGGTGTGGAACATTCATTACAATTGATGATAGCACATTTTCATAATTGTACTATTAATTAAAGTCCATAGTTTAACTTAGGGTTCACTGTGTAGTGCAGTTCCATGGACTCTGTAGGTTTTTATTTATAAAAACTGTTTCCCCAAACTCCCAAACTCTATGTTCTCATAGGCCCATTAAAAATCATTTAAAAATTTAGGTGTTTTCCTAATTTACAGAAAGCTCTTTACTTCTTATGATAATTCCCGATTAATTTGTCATGGGTGGGGATCATGTTATATCAGTAAATGTGCACATTCGGAAATTGTGCAGAACATGTATGACTAGCTGCATTTACAGCCTGGGACTTCAGCAGCCTCAACCTCCAAGTCCTGTTTCACAGTGAAATAACTAACAGAACAGACAGAGGACTCCCCTTGAAGGAGAGCTGGGACAGTTCAGATAGTTCTAAGGTCTTAGCAAATAAGCACAGAACCCCATGCTCAAAGAGGCTCTTGTTTAGCTGTAGGAAGAAGAGATGAGGGAAGCTGACTCTGCTAGTCATGTATTTATAATATTTACATATTATATTTGCTATGGAGTGAGCATATAAAAAACTTAAATGGAGAAAAAAATATTTAGGAAAACAAAATACACTGAATACTACAAGTCCTATTTATGTCATGTTTTGCTGTTAATCATTGCTGCTTAACTGAAGGAAAGAAATAAGAAGTAGGATCTCCGCATTTCTGAGGTAGTCTATACTTGTATCTCTTTCAAAGGGGAAGAAAATTAATTTCACTGACTAATTTTTAAGCTATTAACTAGGTTTTCAGTGTTATTGGGTCCTTTATAGAAAGACATTTATTAGCTGGGAAGGCTGGATTCTGCATTCTCCAATGCCTATAACCCTGCCTTGTTCAATATGGCAGCCACCAGCCCTAGGTGGCTATTAAGTGCTCGACACGTGGTTAGCCCAAACTGCAAAATACACACCAGATTTCAAAAACTTAGTATGAAATAAAGAATGTAAAATATCTCAATAATTTTTAAATTGATCATGTACTGAGATGATAATACTTTGGATACAGTGGTTTAAGTTAAATACCATTAAAATTAATTTCACCTATTTCTTTTTACTTTATTTTTATTGCTACCACACATGTTAAACTTCATATGGTTTGCATGTGAGGCCCACAGTACATTTCTATTGGTCAGTGCAGGCTGAACAAACCAGAGAAGAGGGTAGAAAAGAAAGGTCTAAGAGAGAGCAGGACTCACAACAATTACCACCAGGTATACAGTTCTGGCCCTAGAAATTCCAATCCCTAAAGTGATGTAGAAACCTTGATACACACACAAAAAAAGCTATACACCTTTAGCTTTGCTTTCAATGGACAGGTCTTTTAAAAGCATCAATAAACATTTATTGAGTTGTATCCATGACATTGAGAGGATAACAAATAAGCAGTGAAGATAGGCAGAATGCATCAGAAATGTCAACAGATGACACCTATATCGAGTACGGTATAGGCAACAAGTGATACAGACACAATAGTTAGCCCCCTCATAGCCATACTTTGAAACCACTTGGCACAAATGGTCTATTTCAGCGGTCAGCAAATTATTAGATATGAGTTAAACCCAGGCTGACACCTGTTTTTTAAATGAAGTTTTGTTGAAATATAACCATTCTTATTCATTAACATAGTTTATGGCTGTTTTTGCACTATAACTGCAGCTTTGAGTTCTTGCAGTGGAGACCACATGGCCTGAAAAACCTAAAATATTTACTATCTGACCCTTTATAGAAAAAGCGTGCTGACCCCCAGTTTATGGTCAGTTCTCAAGTCAGAGGTGTCCTTTTATAATATAAATCAGATGACATCTCTCCTCTATCTAAACTTCTCCAATAGTTACTCATCTTACTTCGAGTGAAAGAGAATAAAGGCCAGAGTCCTTCCCACATCTCTGTAAGGGCAATCAGCTACTTGCTCCTCCTGCTCTAGCCCCCAATGACCTCCTTGCTATTCTTAGAATATACCAAGCAAGTTTTGCTTCATGGCCTTTTCCTTTACTATTCCCTCTACCCAGAAGTCTCTTACCCCAAATATCCACCAGCCCCCCTCCCTCAACTCCTGCAAGTCCTTATGCAACTGTCCCTGACTATGGGATTTAAAACAGCTACCACCTCCCCTCCATAGCATTTATCAACAATTGACCTACTGCATATTTCACTTCTTTGTTTACTGTTTTTCATCCAACTAGAAAGATGGGTCATGAGAGCAGATATTTCTATCTGTTTTGCTTACTGCTGTACATTTAGCCCCTAAAACAAAGCCTGGCCTGTGAATACCTAAAAGTGTGACAGAGAGGTCATCATTATTCTAAATGTCTATGAGAGAGTGAAATGTGGCTCCTGCACTAAATGGTAAGAAATATAATCAAATAATTAAAATATATATGGCTGCAGGGTGGTGCGACAGTGGCTCAGCAGACAGAATTTTCGCCTGCCATGCTGGAGACCCAGGTTCGACTCCAGTGCAAAAAAAAGTAAAAATATATATGGGTGCAGTCTCTCCAGGACATCATTAGATAGTTCCATCTCCGTATCCGATATTAATGACAGACCTTTACAATATGAAAAATTTAGAAAGAGATGGAAAGATCAAAGGTAATGGTGGAGTTATATAGAAAAGACAGGATTTAACAAATGAATACGAATGCTGAATCATTAAATTGATATCTCTTTTAGTTTCCAGTATTTAAGCTCTAAGCAGCTAGAAGTAAAAACCTAAAATTGTGGAACTGTAAGCCACGTCAAACTCTGAAATAAGTTCTACAACTAATTGTGGTGCTGTGCTTTGAAATGCATAGCTTTTTTGTATATATGTTATTTTTCACACAAAAAAAGAGGGAAAATATATATATACCACACATCCATAGGAGAATAATTTTCTAAAATGTTCTCATTTGTATTATCTTTATAATAAAGAGTGCAAAGATTTTTAAATATATATATATTATATATATATATAGACGAAGAGGAATAGATGAATATATACATTTCATTCTTCCCTCCCCACGCTCTCCATCTTCCCCTCCTTCTATACATTCTTATGGAACTGTCCATCAATCCAACCATCCATCTACCTAGTAACAGAAATATTTATAATAGTGGGAGAAGCATGATGGCCTGAGGAAAGCACTCAGCTCTTCCCACAGTTAATGCTGAAATGATGTGTTTGGAAATTTGTTGTATATATGGCAGCCAAACAACTGCTCACGGTGAGATACTGAAGGAAGGATGTTTCGGAATTTCAGATGACTTAAAGCAATGTTTTGCGAACTTTGCTCAGTACATTTATTTTTCTAAAAAAAATCTTACAGAACTCCAATATAAAACTTAGAGGCCTTGGTTGAACAGACAGTGAGATGTTACTTTCCCCTTCTCTTAGCTCTACCCTCCAAGCCTTCAGAGACAACACTACTTAGAACACAATTTGAAAACCACCAACTACTATAAATGGTACTTCAAAGTTTTCATCACTTTTATAATTTCAAAAAATTATAAAGAGTTGGAAACTATTAGAAAAATAAGACTTGGGATTCTGGCTGGGTTCAATGAAAACACTTTGTTCTGTCACAAACATCACACATCACAGGAAGTGTGACAGTCTTATATACTAATAATGAGACAACCATCTCAGCTGTACTCCTAGCCTCACCTTAACCATTTGTCTTTTTGTAATTAAATGGCAGCCAAGATAAATGAAAGTGTAGACATCAGCAGCAGTAATCCAATAAAGATCAAGATACTAGTACAGCTGACAAAGCAAATGCAGAGCCAGTCACAAAAAAACATGCTCTTCATTCAGTTCTGACCACAAGGAAGGCCTCCCCGACAATACGTATACAATTTCCCATCTCCTTCTTCATATACCATTTGCTAATATTTGAACATACGCTTCCGGGAAAACAAAAGGTCCACTTTGCTGTTAAATAGTTTAGCTGCTTATCATCATTTGAGCCTACCTGGAAAGCGAGTGATACATCACTGTCATTTAGTGCCATCACTCAGGAAAAGAAGTAATCCTGCAACTTACCAACAGCATCCTACCAATACTGAGACCTGAAGTGGCACACGGTACAGGAACATTTTTGTACAAATTTTGAGGTCCTATATTATACTGATCGCCTTAATCAAGCAAACTTATAATGCATATCTGTATCTATCTATGTATCCTACATAGCTGCAATACCTGAATGAATAATTCTATTTTTCTTTTTTTAAATAAATCAAGCTAAATTAGATTTGTCTCCATCAAAGTCAATGCTACGTGCCACCTGCCAGATGGAGCGCTAGGAGACAGGGAGCTACATGAGAAACAACACTTCACTTTGGGCTTTGACCATCAGCAAAGCGCTTAAATGTTAATTACTTGGAGGGTTAAGGTAATTCTCCTAGGTTAAAAAGAAAAAGGTATTTTTAGCTCTTAAATGTGAAACTTACATATGGTTAAATGTAAATATTATTGTATAATATGCAACTATCAATACTCAAAAGCAATAGTGTTGTTAGCTGCCCTGCTACTCTAACTGCAGCCTAGTTTCTCACCCTGAAGACCCTATTCAAAGAGTTTTACTCTAATGATCATGAACAGATCACCCAAGAAATAAAACTTTTCCTGATGAGAAACTGACCAACATACAGCCTAATTCTAAATGGAACACTATCTTTTCTTGAGGTTTCTTGAGCCAAATATTTTGTCAGCCACATCTCAAAGTTAAAACACAATTTTAGGGTAGAAACGTAGATTTAGCAATACGGTCAGTTACTGTTCTCTTTGAATGAAGTTGCCAATTTTTGTGTATTTTTGCAGAGAGCTTTCAAAACAGAAGTAACGCCGTGACGAGCTGATTCAATTAAGGCTTGCTCCGAGGCCAGTTCAGAATCCACATCCTTGGACATGGTTCTCCCATTTCACCTCAAGGTAGCCTTTAAACAAGTCATGGGCATTAGCATCCAGGGAAAAGTTCACGAGTATCAACAAATGCCTTCTGCTCTCCAAATCAAGTCAACCCAACAAAATCCGCGTTTGCATTTCCTAGCATCTGAGAGCAGGTGCCCAGGTCATTAAATAATAAAAACAACACCTTGCCTCTCACCAACAGTAAATATAATATACATTAAACCTCTTCTGGAAACCGACCCATGTGGCTCCAATGTCTAATAGAAAAGGTACAAGAAATATTTAAACACAAATTGGATTGGGTGTATTCCTCATCAGTACCATGGGAAAGTAAGACACTACAGAAGAAGGGGAAGAGAAGAAGAGGAGGAGGGGGGAAGAATATCTTTTTCATATAGCTACACTGATTTTTATACACGTCAACAAATGACAAAAGGAAACAATGCTAATTAAATAACACACATCAAGATAATGAAATGCTAATTTTCACACATATTGATTCTCACAGTTTTTAAAGAAATTATAACAGCCATTGGTAGTCACATTTTGATAAATTTGATCTTATAAGAACAGATTCCAGATCATGTTATAAAAGCAAGATGGACATGGATACTGACAGAAATAGCCTTTATCCAATAATCTTTCTATATCTCTGAATAAAATTTTAAAATCCAAAATATGAAATATATATGTGTACCAAAGGATTCATTTTAGTTTAAGAACAAAGTAAAACAAACAAACAAACAAAAGAACCTTCTCTGGCTTAAGACTATTGTAAAATTTGCCATTTTTTAGTCTTAGGAGGCTCCTATTTTTTTTCTTTCAACTGGACTCTAGACTTCTTTAGGACAGTGACTTTTATTTCTACTTTGTATATTTCTGCTTTTCAGTATTCATTATCAGTAACATAAAAGTCTAATCAGATGACCAATGAACAACTGAACTGTTTTTCCTAAGTGATCAGATTATGAATCTGAAGGAGTAACTTTAGATGTTTCTTTAAATACCCACAGGGAATTAGATTTCACAATACAGACCACCATAATAGCTGCATTCTTTGCAAAATGCTAGGGCTTTATACCAATGTTTTAATGTACTTCAAAACACATGCCAAAAAATAATAAATAAATCAAACAGAGTAAGAATGAGCTCCTAGCAATTAAAAATGCAATTGCTGAAAAAACTAAGAAAAGTGTTGGGAAATAGAGTCAAAGTCTCCTAGGACATAAGGACAAAGACAAAAGGTGAAAAATCTGAAAGAAAGATAAAAGATGTAATGGATCAAGTCAGGTGATATATGACTAATAGCTCCAATAGGAATGAAGAGAGAAACATGGGAAAAACATCAAAATAAAAATAGAAAACTGTCCATGTCCAAAGGGTGGTATAGTTTCCAGATTACTCCAACTACTATTAGGACTGATAAAAGCCAAATATCATTATGAAATTTGAGAATACCAAGATCAAAAGAAATCACATAAATTCAATGAGAGAAAACAATGTTGAACCTAGAAAGAGATGGTTTTTTTAAAAACATATTTTTATTGTAAAACCTTAACAAACAAACATACAAACATTCTTGGCATACAAACCTTCTGTACATGGTGTACAGTCAATGGCTCACAATATCATCACATAGTTGTATATTCATCACCATTATCATTTTTTGAACATTTGCATCACTCTAGCAAAATAAATTTAAAAAGAAAAAAAAAAAACAACTCATACATGCCATACCCCTTATCTCTCCCTCTCATTAACCATTAGTATTTCAAAAGAGATAGCTTCTTTAAAAAAGACTTGTATTCCTTCACCAAGCAAGAAAAAAAAGAAAGATCAAACACTTCAGGTTTAGTACAATGTACAAGAAGATTATATGAAGGGTGAAGTAAACTGAAGGCTTTATGGTTTCAATTAAATGATAAAATTAAATGAGTCTTCATTTGACCTCCCAGATTTGAACCCTTTTATTAAGAGGCACAGAGGTCTTGAACTTGGCACATGAAAGAGAAGACTGCAGTCAGAGCTTCCTAGTTAGCCTGCAGTAAACAGGATTTACAGATATAACATAAACATTGGTTACCTGTTTTCAAATTTTAGAATCAACATGTTCACATAACACGGGAGACTTCATAGTCTTATAGAATAGAATGGAAATTAACAACCTAAGCAATAGGAAAGTAAATGAAGAATTTACAATGTACTAGAAGGATATGGAGACCTAGAGGGAGGGATAAATACCTGTATCTTCAGTTTATGAAGACTATTTTAATATGTTATGTAAAGTTACATACATAAAGGAAATCGGCAGTGGAACTTAAAAAACAAAAAGGCGTTGTAATCATTAAAAAAAATTGGTATTGAGGCAAATTGTAGGGTGTGAAGACATGGATTGGAGTTGGTGTAGGGGTTATTGTTGATTTTCTTTCTGTTTTTACATTTAATATAAGTAACTGACAATGAAAAATTAAGCAAAAAAGAAAGAGAAAAAAGGCATGCTGCTTATTAATCTATGTTACAGAAGATATTTCTAGAAACGAATGTGAAATACCATTTGGGAGAAAGTGGAGCAATTACTGTACAAGCCTGAGAAGATCATTTTCATCCTAATAGTATAGATGCTCTGAGGATCATGACGCCCCATCGTGGCATAAGCCTGTCTTTAGAGTGTCTCTGTGCTCAGTGCAGAAATTTTCATGTCAACTTAAGAGGAAACTGACTTATACAAGGACTGCCAGGAGGGCCTTCTCAAAATACTGACTTTTGTTGAAAGGTAACAGATCTCAAACACTTCGTACAGGCCTGGTCAAATGAAAGAGTTGGCAACATATATTCTTTTCAAACTCTTGTCCTTCAAAATATGATGATGCTTTTCTACTTTTCTTTTTATCTATCTATCTATCTATCTATCTACCTACCTATCTATCTAGTTTTATTGAATATTTCTTTCAAAGACTAAAGGCCACATTACATATTATTTTGATAGTTCCTTATGTGAAGAAATTATTTTTGCAACTACAGGCAAAGTGGAAAATAGGGCATCCTTAATCTCATTTTTTAAAAATGAGCAAACAGGCATAAAAGTTAAGTAACAACACTGTCACAAAGAACTAGTTTCAAAATTTCAGTTCTCTGACTTCCTAGACAGCTTCTTTTTGAATCAAACCAAGGTTATTTCATATTGTGGTAACAGATCTATAATGTAAAATTTGCCATTTTCACTATTTTTGAGTGTACAATTCTGAAGCATTAATTGAACTTACAACATTGTGCTTCCATCACCATCTAGTCACAAAATGTTTTAACTCCCCCTAACAAAAACTCTGTACCCATTAAGCAATAACTCCCTCTTGTAGCATTTTAACAATGAACATTAATGTCATGGTTAGGTTCATGTGTCAACTTGGCCAAGTGGTGGTACCTATTCATCTGGTTGGGCAAGTGCTGGCCTGTCTGTTGCGATGAGGACATTTCATAGAATTAAATCATGATCATGTCAGCTACATCCACAGCTGATTCCATTTGTAATCAGCCAAAGGGGAGTGTCTTCTGCAATGAGTGATGCTTAATCTGATCACTGCAAGCCTTTTAAGGAGGATTCAGAAGAGACACGCTCTTCCTGCTTCGGCTGGCGAGCTTCTCCTGTGGAGTTCGTCCAGACCCTCCATTGGAATCGTTGGCTTCACAGCCTGCCCTGTGGATTTTGGACTCTGCGTTCCCGCGGTCACGTGATAGACATTTTAATAAATTTTATATTTGCGAGTGTTCCCTGTTGATTCTGTTTCTCTAGAGAACACTAACTAATACAGTTAATGTAGAAGCTCCCAAAGTCATAACACTTATACACAACCCAGAGAACATAGTCATAAAAGATTTCCACTATTTAGTTGGTTTCATTCAACCTATTTCAAAAATAAGATGAGGAAGTTTTAGCATGAAATAAAAAAAAATACACATCTGCATGCATATTTACTTTCTCTCAGTTTCTCCCAAAAACAAATTACTTATTTTTGAAATGACATTTGAAATTAAGAAACTTTTGCATTGCTACTGAAAAGAAATAAATGAAGGGAAAGGAAAGGAAGAGGAGAAGAAGGGGAATAGGAGTTGGGAAGTTGGGAATTGTGTGCCTTCCATACAATTCCATGGGATTAGAATAAGCATCATCCAGTCCAACTTTGTTCTTAAAATATGGTTTCATAAACTTCCTGAGTATTTCATGAACTCCTAATTAACAGAGGGAGAAAGGAAACTTACATGGATGGGTTCAAGAAAAGAGGGAACGTTTCTTAAGTGGACTTTTTGTAATGAAAGAACAAGTAATCGAAAATAACTGTATATTCAAGCTTCAGGATTTACTGCATGATTGCCCTTCTAACGTTTCTGAGGGTTACAAAAACTTCTTTCAAGGGAAAACAGCAAAACCCAAATGAATACTGAGTTCTTCCTCTGGAGAAAAAGTTTATTGTAAATAAAATTATAAGGGAGGGAAGAGCAAAAGGGAGTGGAGAAAAGTGTAATGATGCCCTCTCATTAAAGTGTGAAGTGACCTCCAGAATGGCTTCGTTGTCCACCCAGGGATGCCCTGAAGAAGGGTCCTCCCTGCCAGATAAGCCAAATTGCTCAAATGAAAAGCAAAGCCTGGGAACCATCCCCCAGAGAAGTCAACTTCACTTCCATTTCCTACCAGCAAACAGACGGGAAACATTCTCAGCTTGACAAACAGGCAAGCAGAAGCCAAGGCTAAAAGTAGATTGCATTTCTGAGATTTGAACATTGAAAGAACGGAAACCAGATGGGGATTACTTTAGTATTCAACTGAAGCCTTCAGGTGCCTTTAGATTAAAAGGAATATTGTCAGCCACATCCCCAGATTCTTTTTTTCCCCCTTTCCCATCCTCCCTTTTCTTTTTAAACTTTACAAGCTCTGTGATTTAGCAGTGGAAATTCCCTAAATATAAGTTAAGCATTAGGTCCACCCAATACTCCTCCTGGCACTCAACCAGGAGTTTGGCATTAAAAGCTCTCACATGACTCTTGGGAGGGTAAGTTAACGTGTGTGTGTGACTTTATTTTTCTCTCTTTAGAATCATTCTTCATAATGTAAAGATATCCATTAAAAATTATACAGCTAGGGCCAAACGAATGCCATTTCCCTAAAGAAATGGAACACTAATCAGATTACACAGGCCACACTTCTAGGAAGTAGGGCGCAGTTTGGGGGTGATGGTAATTATCATGTACACCGGATCCCCACTGCACAGCCTCCAAGTCTAGGCTTCCACTCCCTCAGCTCTAAAGCAATGGCCATGCCGGCTGTATTTATTGATCAGGCAGGACAGGCTGCAGATTCTGCAGTAACAAACCTCTGACTTAACAATAATAAAAGCTTGTTTCTTACTCCAACTACATGTCCAGCATGGGCTGGAAGGTCTTTCTTTTTATCATAGTCCCTCAGAGACGAGTCTGAAGGAGATTCCATCTCAAAAGACATTTCCACCGAGGTAGGAAGATAGGGATGGAACAAATTGTACACTGATTCTTAAAAGCTCCATCTGGGATGTGACAAATGTGACTCTTGCTCACATTTTCACTGGTCACATCTAAGCCCAGAGGGGCAGGAAAGTGCAGCGGTGCCCAGTGTCCCCATGGAGGAGAATCGATATATTTGTAAACTTCTTTGATAACTAATAGGGGTCTTACAAAAGCTTTAATGCACAAAGGCGCCTCCTAGACTCCATGAAGTGGGCTTGAGGGAGCCTGGGCAACATGCCTCTGAAATCTCCCCCTACTTTGGACCCCAAAGATAAGCTGCAGGGTAAGCAGAACATTTCTTTCTGTTGTTGAAACAAAGTTACCAGAATAAATGAATGAACGATGTCATCTATGTTCTTTAAGTGGCCTCTCTGGTTCTTAGAGAACAGGGAAAGTATGTTGTTTCTAGTAAGTTTGTGCAGAAAGAAATTTATACAGATATACGGAAAGAATTTCCTGGCTAGTCACTTTAAAGGGACCAAGAGACCATTTAATCACTCACCTACACTTAACACAAATGTAAATTTTCTCTTCACTAAACACACAGGACAGGGATTTCCATTTTAATATGAGTAAGGCCCTCTTTTTTTTTAGTACATACGGAACAGCAAAAGAATGCATAAATCTTGCTTTCCCAAGAAACAGTCCAAAAAATATGTTATCTAAGAGAGAAGCTGAAGGTCAAATGGGAAAAGATACATCGAAGAGGAACCTTATTTTCCCTAATTCAGAAGTTCTTTTCTAGCATTCCTTCTCTGGTATATTAGCCTTGCCCTATACCCTGAACTCTCAAATGGGCAGGAACGACAGAAATTTATTGGAAAGAGACTTGGAGGGGCTTTTAGTAATGTTAGAATACTGGCTACTATTTATTAGATACATGGAGAGACTTAAATTAAAAAAAAAGAAGAGTCATACCAACAATATCTGTCCAAGAGACCAGCTGTTCTCATTTATTCCAACAGACTTGGCCATACAGACTTCCAGCTCTGTTACCCAGGCTCAGGGAACTACTCTGGTGACAACTGCATCAGCTTTGAAGCATTTCAGGTTGCGGAAAATGGCCCTCGTTTTATAGGGAAGGGTTGGAGATAGTTTATTCTAATAAGAACTCTAAATTCCGCCTGAAAGCTATCAAACCTGACCAAGAAAAAAAATAACTCACCATAATGCAGGCTCAGCTCCTAATGACTTTACTTCTCCCTCTCCTGCCTAGCACCTGCTCCCCCCCTCCCCAGTCTCCACCCTGTGATGCCTGTGTCACATGAAAAAGAACCAGACACCCACAGTCACAGCTTAGCACAGTCTTTTGTTGGTGAAGCCTGAGTGAATTCATATCCTTCCACTGGAGAACTGGGTACATTCATCTCATTTGTGAGGTTTATGGGCACTTTCATTTTTTTACTTTTTTGACCAACATCAGTAAATGACTGAGACCTGTATAGCTCTGAGCAAGCAGCGCTAAAGAGCACTGGCTGGTGTGTACTGAAAGGGACTAGTGCAAAAGCAGCAATTATAATAACTACTGACATTTAATGAGTATTTTCTATGCCCCAAGTTCTGTGATAAGAGTTTTAGGCTCACTGAAACCTAAAACAACCCTATGAGCTACATCTACAGATGTGCCTCCAAAGAGTACAGTACTTAAAGGAGAAAAAAAGTAACTTTACAAAGGGGAAACCTGGTAAACCTGAGCTCAGCCAGGTGATCAAAACGCTAGCAGTGATCAATTATATGGACAGTCTGTAGCTTTGATAAGGTGTGTTGAGAGGTCCCCCTTCCTCAATCCAGCACCCCAGACTAATCATGAGAAAAGCATTAGACAAATCCCGAGTGAGAGACATTCTAGAAAATACTTACTTAGTACTCCTCAAAACTGTCAAGGGCATCAAAACCAAGGACAATCTGAAAAATTGTTTCAGCCAAGAGGAGCCCAAGGAGACATGATGAGTAAATGCCATGTGGTATGCTGGACAGGATTCTGGAAGAGAAAAAAGGACATTTGGTAAAAACGACTGAAGTCCAACTAAACTTCCGGAGTTTAATTAAAAATAAAGTACCAATGTTGGTTCCTTAGTTTTGACAAATGTACCACAGTAATATGGTATATTAGCAATAAGGGAAACCTATCTGCCCTATCTATGTAGCTTTTCTGTAAATTTCAAACTTTTCTAAAATAAATAGTTTATTAAAAAACTTTTGAGGCTGATGTTCTTATCTCCATTTTATAGCTAAAAAAAAAATAGGTTAAATAATTTTCCAAAGTCATACACTAAATAGCAAAGGAACTTGGTTAGGTATGTCTACTTCATGCTTCAGCCACCAGTGGAATAGGACTGTGGGAGAAAAATTTGCATAAACACTAAGACTATTCAATGTCTGATATATGCTGAGAAACTTAAAAGAAACTTACATTACTCAGAATGGACTTTATTTTTGCACATAATTTTAAATAAAGGGGCCATAACATTACTTCCTAAATATTTCATTTTAAATTTCATCACAAATTTCAATTAGTCAATGCCATCAGTGAACATCATATTTAAACAAAATTAGCTTAAAGTTTTGCCAAAACATTGATACTTCAACATACCCTAAGAGAAGAAAGCATTAGTAAGTAGACATTCCACCCTGTAATGACCTATCTTTCAGCCATTCTCATTAGTTACCACCCATGTTTTATCTCCGTATATACCAAATGGATACTTCAGTTACACTGAGCTCAGCTGGCAGCTATAACAGGATGAGCGGGATACAAGTTAGAAAGCCCTTCAAAAGGAAATGACTACAGGGTGGGCAATGGTGGCACTGTGGCAGAGTTCTTGCCTGCCATGCGGGGACCCAGGTTCGATTCTTGGTGCCTGCCCATGTAAAAAAAAAAATAAAGGAAATGACTACATCAATATAAGGAAAAGCTAACATATACTTGGGGTTTCTTCAGATCCTGAGAGATATAAGATCAGCTGTGGCTGCTCCAAAACCTGAAGAAAACTAAATGCCCTCTGAAATATAAATTCTAACTGTGTTATCTACTAACCCACTGTTTCCCACAGTGTGAAGCCAACCTCCCTGGGAAAACTCCGATATCCTTCCAGGAAGGCTCAAGCAGTCCAAGACATATTCTTTTTTTTTTCCCTGGGACTTGCCAAAAGCAGACAGTAGGATTCAACAAATATTTCTAAATACTATACTTAATATATTGTTCCATGTGAGAATATAAAGAGGAAGTGATCCAGCAAGTAAAAAAACAGGCTGCCTTCTGTGTGTGATTAGATTAGCTTGCCTAAGGACACATTTTTCTCATCTTGTTCTATTTATAAGTCTTTTATTTTTTAAGGCAAGTGATTTCTTGAAGTATTGATTTTACCACTTTGGATTTGTCTCAGGAACAACTAAGACTTTTTTTCCCTTTCATACTTTAAATTACCCTAAGGTAATTAGTTAATGGCCCTGTATCTATTTTAACAGGAGGGAAACACAGAAAGAGAAAGGGGGAAGTATGACAAATTTCCCCACAGTATCACAGCAAAACAGCAGTATAGCAACAGATGGGGCTAACTCTCCCGATTCACTGGACAATGGAAATATAATCAAATCCAAAGCTTAAGTCCTTCCCTTCACCAATAGGAAAGAAAAAAATCAAGTTCAAGAAGTCCTAATCATCCCCTAGACACACACACACACCAAAAGCAACTTGGCAGATGGGCATGATTCCAAAATAAACCTTCCTCTCAAGATTTCTTGCTATTTTTATAACTGAACACATGAAAAACCTCTTCATTTTGGAGCCCTGGGTGGTTCAGGTCAGAATTTTCTTAAAAATTTCCAATCTCATACAAGTGTCGAGAGGGTCTGTGATGTTCTACTTCTCGGATCATTGTGGTGGGGCAGGAGAAGACTACCCTTTGGGTTCAGGGCATTGGTACCCTTCAGTCAGCCCCAAGCCTGAGGCTTGTGTAGCCAAACATCCCATATCTAAACCTCCTATTTCCATCTTCTAGGGTCTCAGCATTCCAGATGGGTGGGACACTGAATTCATCATGCCAAGCTCCCACCCCTCAAACCCTATCCTGACTCCCCCATGGACACCTATTGAACACTCACCAAGATTGGTTTCAAAGCCAAATCCTCACAAAACAAGGAGGGGTCAGACTTTTCAAAGCACTGGCCTTTTAGTGTCTTTTAAAGTTTTCATTAATGATTTTCCTATCTGCTACTGGCTTTCCAGAAGATTAAAACTGTCTTAATTATCTACAAGCCAGGAGAATTTTAACTATGTGAGAAGGTCTAGAGCAGATAAAACATAAATATAGTAAGAGGAACCAAAATGCCAATGTAAAGTCTTCATTTTTACATGACCATTTTAGAGTACTTTCATGTTAGTATTATGAACTGTTAGTGATGCCACGATTACACCAAATGTCAAGTAGAATCGATTCAAATAATTGCCATATGAAAAGCACATAACTACATGACAGAGCCTTGTATAATACCTGGTACATACTAGGCACACAAATATTTGTTGAATTAATTACTCAAACTATAATCTTTGCCTGCTTGGAAGAAAAGCTCTTTCCCTTCCAGGCTTTCACAAATATTTCCAGTTAACTTTTAGGAGTGTACTCTAAAAATGCTATTTCTATGTTTGCCCTTTACTGCTTTAAATACCCAGGTAATGCATATGAATTTTAAAAAATTATTAAGAACTGATAAACACACACAAAAAGCAATTACCTTAAAATCATCTGCAGATAACTTTTAAGTTTAGGTATAATCTCCCAACTATTTCCAATGTTTGCACACACAAGTATACATGCAACACAGGTCCTTGTTTTAAAAAACAGAATCCAGGCCACGGTGGCTCAGCAGGTAAGAATGCTTGCCTGCCATGCCCGAGGACCCGGGTTCGATTCCCGGTGCCTGCCCATGTTAAAAAAACAACAACAACAACAAAAAGAATCCGACACAAACCTACACTATTATTTTAATGCCTCAGCTGGTATTTTATTGTATATTTCTATTACAGCTTATTTGAAAAATATAATATTGTTTAGACATTCAATATAAAATAACCAGGAATAAATAAGCTTGTGATGAGCATTTTTGTAGCTAAATCTTTTTTAAACAGGTTAATTCACAACCCTAGGAGAAATAAGCCTAGAATATGAACTGCTAGAACAATGAATAAGCACATTTTATGACTCCGATTTTATATTGGCAAAATAATCCCCAGATATACAAAATTTCGTTCCTCCAAATAGTATACTGTTTTCCCATGTTCATATTGATGCTAGGTTTTACAATTATTCTTCAATGTAGCCAATTCAATAGTTAAACACTGCATCTTGTTTTATTTTACATTGCTTAAAGAAAGGGTAATCTTTTCATATATGCGCACAGAAATAATTTGCGTAATATTTCAAAGCACCATCTCAAGGAATATACGCATAACCAGTAACACGTATCAGTAGCTTTGGGGAGTTAATATTTTCACAAAGGCATAGTATCTCTTAAGTCCTAGTGTTAACTGTTTCCAACTATTTTTTTTAAGATAAATCTAAACTTTGTGGAAATTTTCTGAAGTCCAGGATGGTTCAACCTAGAATGAGGTATGTGACTTTTCTACTAGCACCTTCACATTGTAGTTGGACATTCAAATTCTCCCACTGCCTACTTGAGTTTTTGTTTAAATCAGTATGTGTGTGTGTTTACATATACATACAACACACACACTAATTTAATATATATACTTATTAGTGTGTGTATATATATATACACACATATACACTAATTTAAAATATACACACACACACTCCTGTATAAATCTATGTATACATATACATATGCATACACATATTCATACAAATAATCTCCCCTTAGTCTCAGGAAATCAGTGACTGCTAGTGTCTTCCTGTTTACTATTTCAAAGCAGTAATACAAGGGTTGTTCTCAAAGCACCCCAGGAAGAAAATAAAACATCATTCCTTTCAAATTCTTCTCCTCACCGCTCAACGAGCAAATGAGTAAAGGGAAAATACGACTGACTTAGGACCACCTGACCCCACAGCCCCACTGAGATGCTGTGAGCCACTGCTCTCTCCCACAAGCCACTCAGGCTCGTGTTGGCTCCCCAGCCGCGGGCCCAGGCCCACGCAGCCATCGTAACCGACATCTGGGGCAGGACACCAAGGGGCTTCTCCATCACCCGGGCCCGGTGGAGGACGCTCTCTCACACACCTGCTTCAACGGTGTGCGCTCCGCCTGCGGGTTTCCCTTGATTGATGTTGGTGTAACTGCTTCGTGCTCTCTGTGGGTGAAGGGAAGTGGGCTCTACTCAAAGCAGTTTGTGGTGCTTTGCACTTCCACTTGATACAACACAAGGGGCTAGCAAGTTACAGAGGTGGGCGCATGTTTCTGCAGGCATTCCCTGCCCACACCGACCCGACAGGCACAGGACCTTAAAATAAAACAGCAAAAAAATAAAAGAGGCTTTGCAAACCAGGAACAAGCAAGCAAAGGAAGCATCTGTCCCTTTCACCCCAAACAAACCTCTAGTGAGTCTCACGCATGCACATAACACACACACACAGAGACACAACACCAAAGACCATTGATTTCACTACCTCTAAACCTTCTTAGAAATTGCTAATTTCAAGTAAATTAATTTTCTACTTGAACTATTACAGTAACCATAGACTCCTTCTGACCCAGAGGAGAAGAAAGGCTATTTGAGTTCATTTCACAACTGTCAACAAGGTACAATCTAGTCTGACTAAGGAGCAGGTTGCTATAAATCACATCCAAATATACAATGTTTCCTCTTTTCACAAACATTTCTTATTTTTGAAACACATTTTAAGTTAGCCAAGGAAAGGACCTTAGTTTGGATCTCTGGAAGGCCAGAACCAAAGCCAGTCTACCAGGCAGAGGCCAAGATGAATGAGCCGGCTGGAGAAGGACTCACCCACACTCTCCTTTCAGTGTTCTCATCTGCTGTGAAGATTGGGGACTATAATTACAATTTTAGAAAATAAAGCAGGAAAATCTGACAAGAAAAATCAAAGCAGAAAATGTCTGTATATCCCGGCAAAGTACACGTGAGAAATTCACAAACTGCATTCCAAGATATTTGTGGCTTTTTAAAAAACACACCATATACTCACTCTACAGGAGACCTGGGGAAATTCTAGCAAAAATGTAAAACTTGTATTAGATTGAACTATTTGAAAGCACCATTTTTATACAACTGGAATGTTAACAATCTCATATGGCTGAACCTAAATATTTCCTTAGATTCAAACATGCCACAAAACTTATGATTTAGAAAAAATCTTTAAAGGGCAGAGAATTTTCTTAATTTCCCCCTTTTTGGCAACACCCTTTCTTCTTTTGTTATTCACTTCCTTCAAATTTTTATATTGTGATGTTCATTTCATGTGCAATCTTGACCAAGTCATGGTGCCCAGTTGCTTGGTCAAGCACTGGCCTGCTTGTTACTGTTAAGGTAATCACTTTTGCATCTATAATTAGTTGACTGCATCTACAATCAAGGCAGGAGACTGCCTCAGCAATGCGGAGAGTCTCCTTATCCAATGTGGAGATCTTAAAAGCCAGAGCTGAGGATTTCAGAGGTCAGAAGAATTTCTACCTCCGTTTCAGCATTACCTCTTGTCGGAATTTCCAGCCAGCCAGCTTCTCCCTGGAAATTCAGACTAAAGAAGACTCTAGCATCACCTCCGCTGGAATTCCCAGCTGGCACCCTGCCCTAGGGAGTTCAGACTTGACAGACCCCACAATTACATGAGCTGACAAACATACACAACTCCTTAAAAATGGGCAAATGTGACTGGTTAAAGCTTATGTTGTCTGCCCCACCCACTACTTCTCATTGATTAATCCACAAGGAAGCCACATTATAGTCCAAAAACTCTAGCAGCACTTTTATTACATTTATATTAAGACGATTTATACATCTCAAATCAAAACTCTATTGAAAACTACAAACCGTTTCCATGCATGCACAGACCCACAAGCTTTAACAAAAAAAAAAAAAAAAAGCATCAATCTTCATCACACACCCACTACCTGCAAATGAACTACAAACAACATCACAGCCACTAACAGCCAAGCAAGTCTGAGGCAGTGGCAGTAGTCCCTGAGTTCAGTTAGTCCATGCTATTCCAGATCTACCAACTAGTGAGCATTTCAGAAAGGCAGATTTACAAAAGCAAAAAGCACCTGCAGGAGCCACTATCCCAGTAACCTCTCTTGTCCCTCTTTCCCCTTCAAGTCTGATGATTTGGCAGTTCTGGAGCTCTTCCGAGAGAAGTCAAGACTCACCCTGCCAGCCCCAGCTGTTCAAAGCTCAGCCCAATCTGTTCCATACAGTTGGCTATATTATAACAATAATGTGGCTACAGTTCACCTTCATTTGCTGCAAAGATCATTAACTATCCCTCAGAGAGATATAGTATTAAAGAAAGAGAGTGCCCAAGGCATAATAAATGGAAGTCCCTGCATAACACAGTTCAAAAAAGGTAGGCTGGTGCCAGCAGGGCCACCTGACAGTTTCGATGGCCAAAGGAAAGGGAAGAAAACAAGGGCAGGAGGGATGGAAAATCTGAATGAGAAAAAAGAAAACCAAGAACGTGTCTGGCAGGCATGTATGCTCATGTGAGCAGACGGGAGGAGAGAACAGAGAGGGAAAAAAGAAAATGTGAAATCAAGATAACAGGAAATTTTAACATTAAATCACTGTAGTGGCCTGATTCTACTTTTCTCACAGCCCGAAATTCTACTATGAAAGCAGAAGTAAATTTGGAAGGAGAGTGTGAACAGAGAGAATTAATCATAATCCTATACAGGAGGACACAGTATTCTAGATAATTTTCAGTACTGCAAGAGTTGGTGAATTCAGTAGAACCTGTCCTGAAATCACATGCCTGAGCTCCCATTCATGAACAGGCTGAATTATAGAATAGAGTTGGGTGTGTTTCTTCATTCAACAAATGGATTCAGTTACTAAAATCTTACATGAGACTCATTTGAATCTTGTTCTCCAATCACTCTTTCTTTCCCCCTAATAAACATAAGCGAGCACCATGAAAAACACCCAACAATCAAAGTGTCCCTTTCATTGAAAGGTCTGCACGTTATATAAATCCCTGGGAGTTCTTCGGTCAGTAATCATAGCATTATAAAGGAATACCTTGTTCTAAATGAGTTGCAATTGTTGAATAAAACAAAATGAAACTCTACCCAACAATGGATATATAATCGGAGGCCAAGTGGAAATACTATTGGCAGAACCGGTGGAATTTAATGTTAATACATTAACCACAGAGTTAATGCATTACAAAGCAAAATAAGAGACTCATCATCCATATTTTACCTTCACTATTTACCTTTTTATCTTGAGTTAAATCTATCCTTAGAACTGTGGTGAATATGGATGTTGCATTTTTTGTTGTCACAATTGTATAGGGAAGAAGGGCACATGCTACTGGCAAATAGTGGGGAGAAGCCTGAGATGCTACTAAAATCCTACATCACACACAAAAAAATTCTACAATGTGCAGGACAGACTCCCATAACAAATAATGATCAGTGCCCACTGCCAATAGTGTCAAGGTTGAGAAACCCTGTCTTGGAGTTAGTTTCAGGGCTAAATCTCTCTTTTGATATTATATATGGATTTTAGGAGTAGCAGAGCAAAAGGGGCTTCTAAATGGCATAGTGTTATCATTAAAATACCTTTTTTTTCCCATGTAGTAATAACATTTAAAGGGACGGAAGGCAAGGAGCAGAAAGCTAACATCGAATCACAATGGAATCTTGGTAGATCCTGTGTTTTGATGGCACCAAACTTAGCCTAAGGCACGGGCTGGTGATATAATTACTAAAACGTCCCCTCCTCACCACCAAAAATAAAAAAACACAATCTGATTCAATTCACCTAGAAGGATGCTCCAAAATATGGACCCTCCCCCCAATTTGGGGGGCGGGGCATGGGCAGGCTCCAAGAATCGAACCTAGGTCTCCAGCATGGCAGGCAAGAATGATGCCACTGAGCCACCATTGCACTGACCCCTGAAGACTTGTTTTTTTTTTTCTGTATGACCCAACCCACCCAAAGACTTTTAACAATGAGATTTATATTTTTATAGATGAAAAACAGTTTCGGATGCCACTCATTGAGGTGCACAGTCACACACATCAAGACCAGAAGACACTCTTAGAAAACTCATACTGGAAACCCAATTTAAAAAAAAATACGTTGTGATTTACCCTTTGCTGAAAGGGAGACCACACCTGCAGACTAATCACCAGCCTTTGATGGTTTCATCTGTCCTTAGCCAAAGAGCATGGTGGAGTCATCTTGACATTTACAGTGCTTGGAAAAAACTAATTTGCTGTGAGGTAATTTTGTGTAAGCTCAGGTCATGTCCAGACTTTGGACATGAATGCCAAGGACCCTTTCCTGCTGCTTTCACCTTCAGACTGATGGGGCTGCTCACCTGGTTGGCTGGCTCCTTCCCATTGATTCTCAATCATTTCCTTTGGGTTTTAAGGGTGGGGGGTGGGCAGCAGGAAGGTCTGACATGCTCGGGCTTTTTTTGGCTTTTCTGGATCCTTCTTGGCAGTCACACTTGGACTCAACAGCTCCTGGGAAGGAAAAAAAAAAGAGAGAGGTGCAGTCTTGAACAGGGATAGAGGAGTGACTTCCCCATCTACAGAGAGCATGTCCTGCCCTGTTAGGATGGGGAAATAGCTTTTGAAGTCTAGCCCAGAGCAACCACCCGCCATCCTTCCTTCCAGCACAGACTTCCCCTCTTCATAATGCAGACACAATGAGAAAGGGGAGCATTCGCTGACTACTACTGAATGCCCACCACCCAGGAGGATCTGGGAGAGGGAAAATGGACTGCAGACAGGCAGGACATGTGTCCTCAGAGTTGGGGAAAAAAATAGCCACAAGGGATTTTTTTTTTTTTTTTGGTAAATGTTCCCTCTTATGTGATTAGGATATAGAATATGAATTTGTAACTTAATTTTTTAAATTTTCACATATAATTCAAGGGAGAAACCCAGAATAATCCTAGGTATCCTCCCCCAGATTTGTTTTTGTAAGCAAACTTTGGCAAACCTTCTTACCAGGGCAAGGGAGATAACTCCAGGTTATTAATGTGTGGTTTTAAAACTGAGAAAAAATTGGAGCAAGGGGACTGGATCCTCTTTTATTGTAATCAGGTCACTTAAGGGAACCTTTACTAGCCAATATACTTTTTCCCACTGGAATATATTAAAAAAACAAAATCCTGTCAAGTCCAATCTCAAAGGGAAAACATGCAGAAAGCAGTGGTATGCAGCAATGGGCACTGAAAGTCTTTTTAAGTCTGGGCAGATTTCTAGAAATTGCTAAATCAGCCAATAATGTGATGTTGAACAGAAATCTCTGGCTAAATAAAATTTATTAAAATGCCTGAAGATTTCTTACCTCAAAGTGCTTTCCTTGAATCAAAAGAGGTTAGTGTGAGAAGGAGGACTGTATGGAGAAGGTTAGAGGACAGGAAGAAGGGGAAAAACAACTCACAAACAACCGTACCCCCAATTTAGCAGATCACTTTGTTAAATGACAAATCATGCATGATTTTTTTTTAAAGTTATGAAAACACATCCATTCAATATCCACCACTACCTTGTTTATTGGGCTTTATTGCCTAAATTATGAAAACCTAAATCACAAAATGATCTATATACCAAAATGCGGATTTTCATTGTGTGCCAAGAATAATGTTTTCTCCTCAAGTGATTTTTTTCTAGAATAAATACAAAGTTGATCATATTACCTCTGAATCATCTGCTAGTTTCTCTGAACCAGAATACTGAGAGCAGTTTTTATTCAATTGTGTGTGTGTGTGTGTGTGTGTGTGTGCATGTTTGTATTTGAGGACAGGTTATTCAATTGTGTGTGTGTGAATGTTTGTATTTGGCACCACAGTCATATAATGTTTTGGCATCATACTCTTCTATGTCAAATTGTTTGGGACACCATCTAGTTTGTAACGCAAAGTTAACAAAGATGAACTTGCTTAAGTATAGTAACCAGTATTAGGGTAATTTTATTTATTTAAGAATACATTTTTTCTGAATAAATATGGTGGGTGCCGCATTTCTGTGAGTACTCTGGTAGGGAAAAAAAACAAAACTCTGTAAGTTGCTACCTATGAATTAGAGATCACGTGTAGTTTGTGTATTAAGAGATTTACTACAAGCAACTTGTTCATTTCCCTAATGGTTGTGGAAAAGTCTGCTGAATTTCATATAATGTAACAGAAAAGAAAGTAAGTCAAAACCTATGAGACATTCTTCATAACAAGCCATGTGCAAAGTTTCATATAGGCACCACCTCTTTAACATCATGCCAAGCAGTTTTATGAGTTTCCAAGGAACTGTAACTTATTTAGAGCTAGGCATTTTGCTATCCCGATACTAAGTCCCAAATTAGCAAATTTAGGTACATAACAGAGGAAGTCCCTATACAGATATGCTGTGCTTATCAAGGATGGCTCATGAAAACACTAGCAGAGGCAGTGATGCAGGCACTCAGTGATCAAAGGGATATAATCTAATGGAAAGCAGAAAAATTGAATATCCTGAGAAAAATAAATAGGATGATGTAAAAATAAATGGCAGAAAACCTTACATTCCATTGTGTCATGGTGGCAGCTGAGTTTTTTCCTACTCCCTCAAGTATGATTAAAGCCTGCGATGGAAAACACCCACATCGAATTAAAATCTATCAAGCTAGCCAGAAAAGGGTAACAAGGAAAGAAGAAAGAAGAAAAACGAAAAAAAAAAGGGGGGGGGGGTTCTAAAATAAAGGAAGGCCAGTTTTGCCAAGCAATAAATGAAAACCAAGCGACAGGAATTCCGGTGTTAGTGGCATTTCCTGAACAGGTAAACTGAGCTGCATCTGTGTTCAGCTTTCTTAGCCGTGCGGTGCTGATAAATATTTTTGTCCTTTCACTACTCTGGAGTTTTGAGCACTGCTGTTTCCTAAGCCTTCCCTGCCCACCTTCACCCACCCATGTTTCCTCACCTGAGAAGTCTTTCTCCTTTGTGCCCTTTCAGAACTTTTCATTCTGCTAATGAAGCCCTTCTGAAACTGCACTGTGACAAGTTGGGTACACAAAAGTTTCTCCCACTAGAATCCAAATACTCTGGGGACAGATTCAGCATCTTACACTCTTTTATCCCCAGGGTCTCACAAAGGGTCTGGCATAGAGTAGGTGTTCAATAAATATCCATTGAATAAGTGTGTAAGTGAATAAGTAACATTTAAATTGTCCTAAGGACTAAAAGAATTGGCTTGAATAAAAAGAACCTAGTTTTGCATTTTTCGCCCTCCAATAATTATAGTTAAAATGATTCTAAAGATAGGGTCTTTTTAAATATAAAGAAAAATTCATTCCCAAACAGTAAATGATAAACAATCCCGTATAGATTATCAGAAGGACAGCAGATATTATAAATTACAATCATGAAACTCCAGTTCTTTGCAACCCACAGGTATTTCCTTAAATTCTACTGTTTCACCTTTCCCATGATTTGTTTTTCCATCATCTGAATAGTTCATGTTAAACCAAGATGACACAGAGACACCTATGACAAAAAATCTCTCATTTTCTCCAAGAATCTAGAGTAATTATGCCCAGCTAAAACCTTGAATTCCTGGAAGGGTGCCTGGAGAGCTTTTCTTAACTATTCCGAATGACTTAATCCTCTCTCACACTCTAGCTATGCCTTGAGTTACAGTTTACAACTACTGCCCTAAAAAATGTGCATCACTTATAATCAATGAATCAAGGCGAAAGGCTTGGAAATACACCTACATGAAAATATTTACGAAGTCAACTAAGGCAAATGACAAGGTTTTCAGGAGCTACAAGTCGCCATTTCATTAGGCTCAGAGGCAGCATTGCAGAATGGCTGTGGAACTATGGATCTGATCATCCACCCTTTCGTGAGCCCTGGGACCTTAGCAAGTTACGAACTCTCCTGTGCCTCAACTTAAAATGGGAAAATAATGGTGCCTACCTGGGGGGGGGTTAGGTTCATGTGTCGACTTGGCCAGGAGATGGGGTCCAGTTGTATGGTCAAGCAAGTACTGGCCTGATGATTACTAGAACATTTTGTGGACCTAAAACTCAGTAAGTTAATTGCACCTATGGCTGATTACATCTACAATCAAATGAGGAGACTGCCTTCAACGATAAGAGACATCTCATCTAATCAGCTGAAGGTTTTAAAAAGAGAAATGATGATTTCAGCAGTCACGGGGGAGAATTCCCTTCTTCACTTTAGCCAGTCGGGTTTCCAAGAATTTGGGCTTGCACATCCCCACAGTTGTATGAGACAATTTTATAAAAATCTCATAATATTTACAAATATCTCCTATTGGTTCTGTTTCCCTAGAGAACCCTGACTAATACACTATCCCACAGGGGTGTTGTGTAGAGTGAAAAGTTAACACAGGTAGAACAAACAGATGCAGAAATGGGACCATTTTATAATTATTAGAGTTATTGCTATATGGCTATCGGCACCTGACCTTACCTTTTAAATCATTACTTTAGAAGAACATTCCAGATGAGGAGAAAATTCTCCTCCTGAGCAAGTCTCTGCCATGAAATGACTGCCATTTTGAGTATATGGCATAGAAGCTACGAGAAATCCTGATTCTAAAATATTATGTTCCTGAAGGGAATGAAATCATTGAAAGTATGAGAAATTATAATTACATTCAAACTTAGCTTATACTGGTTTTACTACAACCCATACAATTGCATCAAAATCGTCTTTTTGATATGCAACATTGTAATCAAGGAGCATGCTGTGACTCTTACAAGTATTATGCTTTAGACCAAGTTACTTGCCTCTCTGAGGCTACTTCCTTCAGAATTTCCTTAATTATTTAAGTTTCACCAAAAACATTAGATATGAGAATTGCCAGTATCACTGTCATCCTGATCATGTCTAATGCTTTTGGTGAAACTTAAATAATCAACATCGAATCATCTAATATGAAAATAATCCATTATATTTAAATTTCTGTTCCTCCCAATTTCTATCTAAATCTGTGACCTTGCTATGATTCACTTCTATTTTCCAAGACCCTCTTGTTGCTTTCTCTCCCTCCCAAACTGGATCAGGTCTGAAAGAAAAAAAATCACTAAAGAGAGCAAAACAACTTTTTGTTCTGAAAAACCCATTCAAACATTCCTGAAGAACAAATTCCCTATTTCCTTGAGCCAAGAAAAGCTGTTGCAAATAAATATGTGACAGGATCAAGTACGAGTGAATGGTTACCACAAAATTATACAAAGAAAGCAGACTGGATTTTATAATGCTAGTATCAAATTAGTTGTAAAGGGAATAAATAATGACTTTTTGAGTTTGGACTTAATAGGCAAAGGGAAATAAGGTATAATATCTGTTCATTTTTCACTTTTGAGAAAGACAGTGAACAGTATCTGAGGACACTGAATCCCACTAGATATTTTTAAAAGATTATTAGATAGGTCCAAAAATATGACATTGAGCATAACATTTGTCCTATAAAATTCAGATTTTATGTTCTTTCCCCTCTCTCTAACTAAGGAACATATACAATTAAAAACTGGGCAAAATCTTCAAAAGGATTTGCACATAGCCTTTTAAATTTATCAAACAGCATACTTATTTGTGTCCCAAATATATTTTTAAATTTATCTTTGTTTGTGGCCAAAGTATTCTAGTAGAGAATATGAAGAGAATAATTTACCTCCTAAATAGATGAAAGTGAAAGGGCGCTCCAGTTAAATACCAACTATACTATGTTCACATACTAGAAACCCAAATTAGCCACTATAAGTAGTTCAAGGAATAGATCTAAATTTCTGGTCCTACATGATATTTACTCACTTGGTATTGCAGATGAAAACAGAAATCAATATTTATTGTATTGTTACCCTTTAGGAAACTAAGGTTCAAGGGAGGTAACATGATTTGATGAACTTCATATCACACTGGGATTTGAGCCCACAGCAGTCTTCTAAATCCAAAGGTCCCTCTGTCAGCGCCACACAATGCCTCCTCTGAGTATCCATTCACCAGGACAGCAGTGGAGGCGTCACTGGACAGGTACATTGGAATCAACTAATGGAGTCGTTGAGTGTTTGCTTTTTATTCAATAGCATGTGAAGCCACTGAACTGTTTCTGAGGAAAACAACATGTCAAAGGAGAACAGGAATATTACCTGTTGTAGACAGATAAGATTTAGGAAAAGAATGGAACCCTCTTTTTCCCCCTAAACAGTGCTTTCTGGTCAGAGGCTGATCTCTTTAATTAACAGGTTAATATACATTGTTCAATGTAAGGTTTGTCAACAAGTCCTTCTTTCCAACTTTCCAATATTTCTAGTATATATTATATTTTATGGTGATGATCTGCAACTTCTAGAGCAGGCCACCAAAAAAGAAAAAAAAGTCCACTTTCCTATATAGTGAAAATCCAAGGTTAGCTTTTATGAAATCCACTAAATGTACAAAACAGAACTGAAATATAACCATATTGAGATTTGCAATTCTGATTTTGGGGTAGAAAAATATATGATATTCCCTATCCTCTTAGATACAGTTAACATAAAACGTTTTCTTAGATAACATGAGATACACCATGGATAATCAGGCTCTGTGAATCCTCTAGGAAAATGATCCATATAGAGATAATAATGAGAGTTAAGGCTAGGATATAAGTGAATGAAAACACTTCCTAGTTCTTCAATGCAAACTCTCATTTAAAGGATACACTTGTATATGTAGGCGGAAAGTTGAAACAGCTTTAAAAAAACACTCACTAACTATGAGCTCTGATTGTGATACAGTAATAAATGCTATCTCTTGACAAATGTAAAATAAAACAACTCTGGCTTATGCCAATTTGGAATGTAAAAGGCTGACCTAGGAGACACGTATGCCCAGCTATCAGTCCAGATCAGACAAAATGTAGAAGAGAAAGCTTCCATGTGATGCTATATATAAACTAATATAAAAATGATTTACTCAAGAGATAGTGCTTATGTTGGAAAGGTTTACAGGACTATAAAGAGCTTTTATTCGTGCAAAGCTCATGCCCTAACTGGCTCCATGAACGGTTCATCAAGAGCCAACTACATGTCTACAAAGTGTTCATTCTAAAACAAGAACAAGAACAGGATAGTTCACTGTTTGTTCGTCTTTCTGAGGAACAGACATTCACATAAAGTTTTCTGAGGGATCACTTCTACCAAACACATAATTTGATTGAATTTCATAAACACTTAGATATTTTTCTATATTTTCTCTGCAAAAGTATCCATAAGCTATCAACACGGGCTATGCTGAAGGGAAACACCTGAACACTGACTAAGTTTGAGACTCAGACTTCAGTCTATTAAAATTCCCCCACCTTCAGAGATTTCCTAAATAAATTCTGTTCTGATAATTCTGTCTGTATCTTCCAAAAGAAGTGATTTCAAAAACAGCAGATAGCTTTAGATTCAGTTTAAAAGATCTTTTAGTTATGTGGAGTATCCTTTCCAATGACCCAATGAGAAACATGATACCCAACATTTTTCACCCCAGATTCTTCACTTCCTTACATGAAGAAATTATCCTTGACTACTCTTCTCTACTGGGCAGGACAGAGAAGGCAGAGTCATGGAAAACTAATAGTATGTCTCCAATATGCTCCAATACCTATTCAGTATGATAATAGAAATGAGCAATCTTGAATATCATATGGTAATCCTTAGGTAACGTGAAATACAAATATTTATTTTAACATTAAGGAAGCCACTAATATATAGTAGATATATGGAACTCAGAAGCACAGAATCTTAATGCTGAGAGAGGTCATAATGATAGGTCAGTCCAAAATCTTATTTTATACACAAGGATATGAAGTCCACAGGAATCAAGTTACTCCACCATCTTTACAATTCTAGGTAGTGGCAAAACCAAATCTAGATCTCTGATCTTGACTCCCGACTTCTTTTTTTATGCCACTGTTATGAATTTTTATATTATTTCTGCCATTTTTGCACAGACCACCAATGCACTCCTTTTTCATGGGTGAATTTTAATAACTTGCTTTCAGAATTCATCAAGGATCCTGAGGCTGCAGAGTATGTGCTCAGGGCTAGGTCAGGGACAAGATGCATGAGGAATGAGGGCACTGGCTGCTGTGATAGAGCGTGGGGTCAGCGGGGAAAGATGCCATGTGCAATGCACCACCAGCTCACATTGACTATGAAAAGGTCATTCTCTAATACTGTCCTGAACCAAAACCAGCTGAGAGAGCAATGGCATGTTCATTCCACTCTTCAAATAAAGAGAATACAACATAAGTATAACTATAGGAAAATGTCACTCCTTATAGATTAAAATAAGGCAAGAGTAGAGTTAGATTTTCTTTAAAGTTTTAGAGCTAGATAGAACAAAAACTTGGAGAAGAGACATTGCAAAAGCCCTGAGCTCCCCAGGCTAAAGGAAAATGTCACTGTTTCATTTTTCCTTCCATACATCCAAATTTTGTTCCCAGGGTGTCAATGTAAAAGAGGCCAGTATTGGAAGGAAAGAAATTCCAAGCTCAAGCAACTTATAAAGATTGACACAGGTGATGTAAGGTTCTCAGAAAGGATAAAGATTTTACCCATTTAGACCCACAATTGATGTTGATAGATAGAAGCGGCAGGAGGTAAGTAAGGAGAGTGTGGATCTTACTTTTATTGATTCGTGCTTCACCGTGACTTAGCAACAATTGGGCCTTGAATAGTTACAGTTGACGGTAAATAAGACAATAAAGATTACTGGTTTACTACAGTCTGCTCTTGATAATTTAGAGCTAAATTATATAAAATATTTATTGGTTCCCAGTTGTATGTGATTCTTTCTCTCTATCCTAGAAGAGTCAGGAGAGAGATAAAAGAGATCACCATATAGTAGGTGCCTTACAGTCTACAAATTTGTACCATAGATCATATTTCCTCTAAAACAAAAGCCACAGGAGCAAGTATTGCAGATATCTCTATTTAAAAACGAAAGGAGAACTCAGAGAAGTTACATTAAGTGTCCTAGTACTCAGCAAGTAATTGGCAGAAGCTAATTTTAATCCAGAGTTCCCAATGCCAACAGTCCTGAGCTATGGACATCAGTGAAGTTACTATCTTTTCTCTCATTCTTTGTTTTTTTGCTTACATTCTCTAGAAAGCGGAGCAGTAGTAGAGGTTTTCTGAAAGTTGGGTTTTAAGGAGAATTTATAGGTTTCAATTATCCATGCTTTTTCTATTCCCAAATTATTACTGACAACGTTGAGTTAGTTTCAAATTCCTTTAGGTCACTGGAGGAGGAAACAATGTAATTTTTAGAAAAAAAAATGGACTTAACCTAATATATATATTATATATAAATACAGAAATATATTTATCTAGCATTGCTCTAGAATCAAAAGGGCCACATCTCCAGTAGAAAAGTCAATCTTAAAAAAAAAAAAGCTGCCATCTCTACAGAAATTTGGTAAATGAGGTCCCATTTTGGCTACCACATTTCAGTAATTTCACGGAATTGCTGAATAGCTTCCAAAAATAATGAAAAATGAAAAGTCGGTTTCCATTTTTCATAAGGAAAAGTTAAAACAGAACAGACCAAAGAGAGAACTTGTATATTGGCCCTAAGAATAATAAAGAAGATGATAAACAATGAAAAAATAAAAGTCAATCCTACCTTCCAATGAAGAAATGAATCTTCCCATTTTAAACACTAAATATGGAATACAAAGCAGATGTATACAGATTGCATTTTATGGATATCAGGAAAAGACAGCACTTGTTCATTGAGAGCTAACATGCTTTGGGTTGAAATATGTTTGAAAAATAGGTTTCTTAATCTAAATAGTAATATTATTTCACCTTCCATGCAAAAAATGTGCAGATAATTGGGGCTTGGGAAGAATGATGTAGCTTTCTAAACCCTCTGTCATTTTAAACATGCAATAATTAGTATCTCAGGCTGTTAAAGTTATGAAGCGATTCTTTTGCGATATGTTAGTCAGAAGACTTGGTTCCCTATTTTCAGACTAACACAAAGACTGAGAGACTAAACTTCAACCATGTCTGAATGTCTGTGGGTTGTTTTTACCACAACCAACAACCTTACTTAAACTCCCCAACTTTTAAACTGCTAAAATCATGGAAACATTAATAATGCCTACCCTTCATTAAACCTCAACTTCCCTCCCACTTGTACTTTTGGCCAATTTATCCACTTCAAAGCAAGCATCAGCATCCTGCCCAGTTACTCAGTAGGACCCCTGTGTCCTCACCCAACACCTTCAATCAAAACAAAATGAAAACCCACAAAAAAACTTCATGCTCTATACACTCTTCCTAGTCCAATAATGGTAATTATATAACCTCAGATTTTTGTTTTTTATTTTTTATTTCAGTTGCCATGGGAAGGGCTGCGTTTTTGCAGTTCCATCTGCAAAGAGTAATTATCGGCCTTACTTTAAAAAAAATTGCAATACTGCAAAGAAAAAGTATACATAGCTAAGGAAATTTTCAAAGGTCAAGGAAGTGTTAAGAAAACAATTGATTGCTTTGACAGAAATAAACAAGGGCAACTCTTTACTGCCAGCTAAATTCAGCATTTTCAACTGAAGTAAATAATAATAGCAACTAACATTTCCTTGGAATTTACTATTTGTCAAGCACTATGCACTAAGTACTTTTCTCTGGTTGTCTCATGTAATCTCCATAAATACTAATCTATTATTACAATTTTACAGAAAAAGATGAGGCTTAGAGACTTGAGTAAGTTGCACAGAATTAACAAGTAGTGGAGCCAAGACTAAACCAGAGTCCATAATCCTCCTGTGCTGGCTGTCACTCATGGTGCCTGACTACAACCCACCTTAAACTATAGCCAGCTTCTGGCTTGTCCTACAAATCTGTTGAAGGGCCTAAGCCTATCATCCATCCAATGCAGTGAAACCATGGAAAATGCAAAGTATTAGCAGTGCCAAAATACATGCAGCCATAGTCACAACAGTGACAATAATCTTCTTTCCTCACCAGTACAAAATAAATATGCATGGGTGCCGTTCAAATAGTAAAGCCTTTTCCATTTTCTTAATCAGTTTCCATTTCCTGGAGTTAATTCCTTCACTTAACACTTCGGTTCAATGATAAATATTATCTGCTAACGTACATTATAAAACCGATTTTGAATTTTAGGAGACGTGAGAGCGTAGTAATGCAAAGAGCTGTTCTGTTTTCAACTATCTTATTTTCCTGATAGAAGAAATATTTTTACTCTAGCCTCTTCTTTAGCATTTAGGTAATTATTTAGATTCTTACAATTTTTACACCCTAGATCTGAGCCTTAAGGGTGGAGATGCAAAGAATTCCCAAAGAAATCTATGGTAACGGTGTAGAGTTTAAAATACGATTAAAACAGTTTGGTTGCTCTGGGAAGCAAAGCCTTTAGACCAGGCCTGCAACATCAAACAATCGATCATTCAATATGCCAGCAGATACTAGTCTTCTCTTCAGAAGAGCTGCCTCCTCCAAAGTGCCCCCTCCCCACCTTAAGACTGTCCACAATGGAGCACCCAGGTGGTGTGGAGCCTCAAGGGCACCCATCTTCCACAAGCACAGCATGCCCAGCAGTCACAACGCTGCTTGCAAGAATTTGGTAAGGTTCTGGCTCCAGTGCCTTGGCTTGATCTGACCATCTTTCTGTGTATCGCTCATCTCCCAGAAAGGACTGTTTCCAAGCCTTTTCCACATCATCACCAGGACAGGAATTTCAAGTCCCTGACGGTTAAGTAGCTTGGATTTAAACATATATATATATGCATTTATATATATCTCTATATATTTTTTTCAGCTTCCCTATGAGAGACAAGAAAGTAAGAGGTAGGAAAGTACAATGAGATGCTTTTACTCTGCCCAATTCCCATCTCTTTTTTGGCCTTAGGCAATGCCAGGAGAGAAAGCCAAAAGAGGGCAAGAGGATAAGTGGAAGCAACAACTCCTCTTCCTTTGCACTTCCTGACTGGATATCAGTAAACATGTCTCTGCCACCCTTTCCCAAGCAGGCAGTCAGGGAGGTGCACAGACTTGGTTATGGGTGGGAGTCCTGGAATCATTCAGGTACCTCTGCACCTCCTTGAAAAGCTGGGTGTGGGGTTGGACAGGGTAGGTTCCTAAGACCCAGCTGGTGACAGTGAGCTGTCCATTAACACTCAGAGCTCTTGGTGCTGCTTCCCAGAGGTAAGTGGAGGTGTGTCTTGAAAGAAAAGATAATCAGAATGTTTTCTCTCTTCTCTTTCCTCAGCATCAGTCTCAACTTTCCCCTAGGGGCTGCAGCAACTAGCAGCAGAACGGTGCACCTGGCCAGACAGCAACCAGGTAAGCAGGTGCACCCACGGCAATGAATAGCCAGTCAGAGAGCAGGACGATTATGATGCTAAAATCCCAGCTCAAAGACCCGGGACCAAGCAGAAGCGGTCATTAAGTGTGAACTTGCCAGTGGCTCTCTTAATACTTGAGGCAAAAATCAAACATGAGGGACTGGGGGCCCCTGACAAACTCCAATTCAGTGCCTTTTCCGCAGGGGTCTAAGTCAAAGAAAAGGGCTCTAGTGGTGGCAGAACAATCCAAACCTGCTGGAGGGAAGCCTCTGCTCAGGGTTCTGACTTAGAAGTCTCTCCTCCAGGCTCCTGAAACACCCCACGCATAATTTCTACCCAGGCCCCAACCATATCATTCGTCCTTTATTGATCCGTCTTGCCCTCTAGGCTGAGGCAAGGTTGATCTTTCCAAGACTTGACATCCTTAGCCCAAGGCCAGCATCAGGTCAGCCTTGTACAATATGGTGACATCTGGTACATGTGGCTATTGAGTACTTGAAATGTGGTCAGGCCAAATTGAGATGTGCTGTAAGTTTCAAATGCACACCAGATTTCAAAGGTTTAATATGAAAAAACAAAAAGTCAAACATTCCATCATGAATTTATATATCCATTACATGCTAAAATGATAATACTTTTTTATGCAGTGAGTTAAAAATATATTATTAAAATTAATTTCACCTATTTCTTATCATTGTTTAACATGGATACAAGAAAATTTCAAATCACATGTGTGGCTAGCATTATATATCAATTAGACTGGATATTCCACAAATATCCTTGAATAAATGAATGAGTGAATACATGAATGAAAGAATGGTGAACTGAGATCAGTGTTAATATTTTAAGTTAACAAGAAACTAGGATTTAAGAAGAGTGAGGCATAGATGTTTTTGAAATACTTTCGTATCTGGAGCTACATTTCATTCCAAGTCATCTGCCATGAGAAAATGCTTACTCACCAGCCAGGACTCCTAAACAACAGAGGGAGACAGACTGGCGGCCAGCCTACATCACTGAGGCCAAACTTGACCTTCAGCCTGCAGCTGAGATTTAGGAGAGCATAAGACCAAGCACGTACACTGCACGTAATTGTCAAATGGAGATAAAACAACTACTTTGGGAACCCCACATTTTCCTCTTCTCCCAAGTTTCCCTTCATCCTAAAGGTACCTATTCCCTTGATCCAACTGTTTGCTTTTAACTCTTTTAAAGCCTTTCAGGAGAAAAGCTCATTTGCATGATCAATTTTACTGCTACTGAAAATTCCACAGTGGAAGCCCTGATCCAATATTAGCTCTCACCATTTTTTATCAAAATGCAAAAAGAAAACACAAGGAGGGTGAGAGAGGTTAAGAAAAGTGAGATGCTAAAGAGATAGGAGGATTAGAGTGGCCTCTGGAACATGTGAATGGAAATTCACATATGTACCGCAAGATCACCTCAAAACACTGACAGAGCACCTCTGTTCTCTAGGACCATATTTTGTCCTCCAATAATTGTACAACCTCTTCATTTTGTGCTTGACTTCAAATAAGACTCAAAATATTGACTGAGTGTACACTTACTGAGGAGGGAGAACGTGTGTGTACACACTCGATTTCTGAAAGAATTATCCTATTTTTTTCGAGTCCACCATTCATAAACTTAATCCCTGTCTATCCTATATCAAAGTGAGTGACAAAATTAGCAGAACTTAGCAATAACAAAAATTAGCATATTCTTTCAGCTGCCATAAAAATTATTTCCAAAATGACCTAACGGGATAATAATAATAGGAATAGCAATAAGTATTATGTAGCAGGTACCGTAGAAAGCACTTTAAAAACTACAATTACTTTTGCATCAATGTGGTAATACACCATTTCACAGATGAGGAAACTGAGGTCAATAAGAGAATTTTCTTAAAGGTGTGAGGAAAACGAGACTTTTAACAGGTCTGGCTGACTCCATACTGCTGATTGTGAAGGAACACTTTGCAAAGCGAGGCCATCAGAGCAGGAGGAAATACTAAGAAATCAGAGAAAACAGAAGAACCAGCAGGGGTAATTGGAGGCAGGAGTTCCACTGTCAAGACACAAGTAGTCTAACTACACTGCATATGGAGCTTGAAATCTGATGTTTGAGGAGGGTAGAAACTCATGTACTTTGGGCAGTCTTTTTCTCTCTAAACCTTAGCCTAGTGAACAGGAATCAAGAGAAATTGACTCACCCAATGGAAGGCAAATTCCAGATAGGGTAGAAGATTAATAATCTGCTTTCCTGCAGTGTCTTTTTCTCTAAGTTATATATTAAAGGAGTTATACGGAAGGAATAAAACCAGAGGGAAAACAGAAATATCCTTCAGCAAATGTACTGCGCCTTATTAAAAGGCAATTGTCTCAAAATTATTTGGGCTTTTCAAATATTATAATTGTATATAAAAGCAAAGCCCCAGTAGGAGAAGCATTATCAGGAAACTTGATTCTGAGCATATGGCTGTGGTTGAGAATTTGCCGTGCAATCCGTGTGCACACCTCGGAGCGGAGCTTATTGGGCAATTTGGGGAAATTGAATTGAAAACACACTAAGGAGCCACAGGCTCCTGAATCTGTTATACCCATCTCCTATCTCACCCGGAAACCACTCTCAGACACATCACAGGATCAAAGCCTTTCCTTACATGGGAAGCTTAAAAGTACACAGAGCTTCTTATTCACTCGGTTCTCCCCTTTACAGTTACTGCTTTTGAAAACTCACAAACTCCTGTCCCTGACAACAAAGCATTCTCACACACAACACTGCCCACCCTTCTCATCTCTCATTTTTAAGTGCCTGGAAAATGCAAGAAGGGGAAACAAATGGCAAATGCCAGCCTGTGACCTCTGTCTGGACTTAGCCAAGCGTGATCCGAGGATCAGGTGAGTGGAATGGGGGTTTCCATGGCAACGAGACTACAGGGCAGGCCGGGCAGGCACAGACCCTTTCCACCACGGGAATAGAAACAATGAGGCCGCTGAGGGGTGTATAAGGGGGAGAGAGCCAAGTTCAGAGTCGGAGTTCTCCGGTGTCTGGGGGGACCTGTTTCCTTCCCCCATACTCTGCTTCTGGCTCCTTCCCACCAGCCTCTTTGGATAATCTGTCACCTATCTTGTGGGGAGTAAAGGAAGATATAAATTAAAGAAGCACTCTTTAAATGGAATCACTTATGGGGGAAATGTCGACAGGACACAGGATCACTGTGTTTCCTCTAAGTAAAAAAGGTTTGGCCAAAGGTTGGACTCTGTTCAACAATCTCATTCCCTCTGCCTCTCATACAGGAGCACCTCCATTTTCACCAAGCGTCTTTGCTTCACCTTGCAAGGTCATCTTTCCTACTGAAAAGATCCTGAGCTACACTTTATATTTTAAAGATCATTTTATTAAATTTGTTCCTACACAAATACTTTAAAATTATACTAAACTTTCAGGGAAAAAAAGTGTACACGGCTTGTTTTAGGGCCCACGACATGGAGGCAAAGAAAAAAACTGTACAATTTTAATGCAAATCAAAGCTTGTATCTGTCATCTACCTGGACAAAAGTAGCCTGGATGTGAGGTGTATGTTCACATTATGGCTTTTTAAGGCCTTTTCCTAATTGAGACACTTAGATATTAAAAAGAACGAGAACAAGGCATGGGCATTTGGATCCAAAACACAAAAGGCAGCAATTTCACTTCTTCACTGTCTATCTTTTCTAGCTTTGCTCTAAAGGAAGCCTTTCGGTTCCTTCCAATCACAACTCCAGAGACCAAAGAGAGAGAAGTATCTTAGGAGACCTCTGCTTTAGGGGGTTACAACCACCACGGCAATATCAGCCCATCCTTCCACCTGCAGCCACAGGAGTCTTTCTACACTGCAAATTTGATCATGCCCCTCTTGGGCTCCAGACCTTTCTAAAGGCTCCGCACTGTGCTCTGAGAAGTTCAAATCCTTAACTATGGTTTCCAAAACCAGGCATCAGCTGGCCTCCGACTACCTCTTCAGTTTCATATTCTCCCATTCCCCAAGTTTGTCTTCCACACCACATGTAAATTATACTACTTTAGGAAAATATTGTGATAACATATATACATATACATTTTGCCATTTTAACCATTTTTAAGGGTACAATCCAGTGGCATTGTTTATTTGCACAATATTGTGTTATCATCACCACCATCCAGTATCAAAGCCTTTTCATCGCCCCAAAGACAAACTCTGTATACATTCAGCAATATTCCTATCCTTTGCAATCTCTAATCTACCTTCTCTCTCTATGAAGTTGCTTATTCAATTCACTTCAACAAAATATTTTATTTAAGTGGAATCATACACTATTCGTCTTTTTGTATCTGGTTTATTTTCTTCAACATAATGTTTTCAAGATCCATCCACGTTGTAGCATGCATTAGAACTTCACTCCTTTTCATGGGTGAGTAATATTCCATTGTATTATATACCACATTTTGTTTCCCCTCCATCTGTTGGTGAACTTCAGGCTATTGTGAGATAGACTACTTATAATTTCCTGAATCCACCGTTACTCTCTCTCTCACTTCTGGCCCTTTGTGTTACTGATTCCTTTGCAAAGAACACTTAACCCTTTCCAATATCTTATCTTTGATATCATTTCCTCCAAGGAGCCTTTATGCCTGCCACAAGTGCAGGCTCAAAGTCCCTCCTGACTGAGTCCATAGCACCCCGGGCTTCCCCCTCATGGGCAATTTGCACCATCGGTGTTAAAAGGACAGAGTAGTTCTCATACAGAACACTAACTTGATAAAATGATCAGGAATTTACAACTATTCATGCCCAAAGATGCTCTTTACAGCATTTAGTTAACCTAACATAACAAACCACTAACAACTATATAATTACTACAAACAAACAAAACCCATAAGGGGATGGTAAAATAAAGTATGGTATAGTCACAAAAAGAACCATTAAATACTATGTTTTGGAGAATTTTATTGTTACTGGAAGGAGGTCAGAATCCAAACATGTGTATGCCATGTGATCCGACTTACATAAAAATACACATAACCACGAGCACACAGAAATAAACAGTAAATAATTGTGATTCTTTTTAGGTCATATTATTATTGGTGATTTTAGTTTTTTTTGGAGGCCCTTCTGTATTTTTCAAATTTTTTTACAGTTACCATGGATTACCATGTAATTAAAAGCCACATTTGAGAATTGAAAAAAAGAATCATTTTAATTACAAATAACATTTAGACACAGCTATTCATGGGAAACGAAAATAATCCCCTTTCTTACCTGCTGAGTGATAAAATCTTAATTCA
>PVIY010020542.1:0-38657 GCA_004026745.1 Myrmecophaga tridactyla
CTGCCCGACCACCTGTGCGTCCACCTGCGCATCCACCTGCCCGTCTGCCTGCCCGTCCGCCTGCCCATCCGCCTGCCCATACACCTGCGTGTCCACCTGCCCGACCATCTGTGCGTCCACACTACGGTTCCGAGGCAGAGTAACCCCTCAGTCACTGTCCCGCCAAGGGCCCGCACAGGGCTCGGAAAACACAGGTGGCATCAACCAATACACAAACGGTGGCAGGGACATACTCCAAAACTGACAAGTTAAGGTGTCAGAACGACATCAGCATGACTGTAAAGAACAACATTTTAATCGTTCACCACTTCCGTAATTCCTTCAAGGCCAACAGTCTTTTGCAACATATGCACAAGATACAAAAGAGAAAGAAACCAAAGGATGTTTAAAAGAGAGCTGCTTATTTATAATTTAAAAGAAACCAATCTGGAAAAAACCTGAATACCGTTAAATAAATTATAGTACCCATACTGTGAAACTTAGGTAGCTGTTTTAAAAAAAGGAAGTGGATCTATAGATGTTTCGACTTAGAAAACCTTTGTGATATATTATCAAGTAAATAGAGGAAATCACAGCGTAATGGGTATGATGTGACTCCTCTTTGGAAAAAAAAGCAGCAAAACACCAAACGCTTAAAAACAAAAATCCCTATATATACATATGTTCACATTTGGTGTTATATTTGTGTATATGCACGTGCAAAAAAGATGAAAAGACTTTTTGCTAATCACCAAATTGTTCACACTGCCGGAACGGCTCCCAGGGGAGGTGAATCAGGGGGAAACTATTGATGATTTTTTTCCCTTAATTTTACAACACACCTCCTTATTAAAACGAGCCTATACTGCTCTTGTAATTTTAAAACCCCAATTAAGCATTTTTAAAAAGAACCGTCCTGGGGAAACTACTAGTTGAGCTTACTGGGGGTGTTTTCGGCATGGCTACTCTTGGAGAGAAAATGATCTCCCCATCCTTTCCTGCCGGTAATTTTCTTTGCAGAGCTTCAAAGCCCCCAGGACTTGGTGAATACAGCCCTCCTGGGAGGTGCTAATCGCCGGGCTCCTCTGCAGCTCCCGGCTCCTTCCACATTTACACCCAGGCGCAAAAAGCCCCTGAGCGGTGCCACCCTGCTGGCCCACGGGGTAGCACAGGGCATGGCCCCACTGTCACCACCCCCCAGGTGGCATGGGGAGGACGGGGCAGAGGCGGCGGGGCGGGACCTGGCCGCCGGGTGTCAGGTGCAGTGCTGGGCCCCGCGGGGTGCAGGACCCCACGCCTGCTGGGCGGGAGCCGAGGACTGCGCGCCTCCCAGAGGCGTAGGAAGGAAGGAGGATGAGGCTGGGAGGTGGCCCATTCGGCCGTGCGGGGCCGAGGAAGGATGAGAACTATTTGCGACTCAGGGTCCTGTGTGGCCGCACTGGTGGTGTCCAGGACTGGCATGGCCCTGGACCCAGGCACCCGGGGCGGCTCCTCGGGGCCCCACACTACAGGGCCCTGCTGGTCCCCTCTCTGGCCATGCCCCATC
This sequence comes from Myrmecophaga tridactyla, assembly GCA_004026745.1. Taxonomy (NCBI): domain Eukaryota; kingdom Metazoa; phylum Chordata; class Mammalia; order Pilosa; family Myrmecophagidae; genus Myrmecophaga; species Myrmecophaga tridactyla. The sequence goes on from PVIY010020542.1 coordinate 1,526, forward strand.
CCAAGGGGCCAGGGGCCCACAGGGTCAAGGGGCCGGGCCCACCCCTGCCTTGAAAACCCACCCAACCCATAGGATACCCCGTTGTCCTCCAGTCACTTTATTGCGTCTCTAAGCCTAAGAGGGGGTGATGGAGTTCTGTCCTCAGGGTGCAGGGTGAGCAGGCGGGGGTTGCGAGGGAGGCACGCTGTGGGCTCCAGGGTTGGGGGCCTCCATTTGAGGCTGCCTCCAGATCTGGAGATGTCAGAGGTGGTTCTGTCCATAATCCTTCTTGTACTGTCTGGGGTATGCATGTGCAGCAGCAGTAGCTATATTCTCTAGATTGTTCTGAGGTCAGGCAAGCAGGACCCTGATGCTCCCTGCAGGCGGCCTCTCCTACCTCCCCTCACCTTCGATGGCAGCCAAAGCTGGCTCAGCTGAGCGCTCCCAGGCTTGCCCTGAAGTGGGTTCTGCAGAGCACCAGTTTGTAGGAAGTCATAAACATTTTAGGGTTCAGTGGCCGAGTGTTTGGGAAATGTCTCTTGGAGATTCATTAGGTGGTTAGCGTATTAAAGGTTCTGAGAATTTCTAAAGAAAACCAATCAGCTTTGAAACGCAGAGTTCCTCAAACTTATTTGACCATGAGTCTTGTTTTGGAATAACAGCTATTATAACTTTTTCAAGGAGCACAGGAAATACGGAGCGCGATGCACTCAATGTAACAGCGAATGAAGTCCATCCCATTAGGCGCCTACACAGCACTAAGCCGGCTGCCCATCTTCCTGAAATGCTCCCCTCGCTCCTTCTTCAGCTGACTCTGCTGAGCACACCGATAGTCTCCAAACCAGGGTAAGTGTCAACCAGCACCAACCGAAGCCCCGTGCGAGCCGCGCACGCCCGTCTCCTTTTTAGTTCTTTTCTATAACATGTACGTGTACAGCATTTACGGGGTTTGGGCACTGTTCCCAATGCTTTACAAATATTGACTCCTTTACTTCCCATAACTGCCCTAGGTAGTGGGTCCTGTAATTATCCCCATTTAAAGATGAGGAAACCAAGGCATGGAAAGGTTAAGTGACTTGCCCAAGGTCACCCAGCTGGGAAGTGAAGCTGGGATCACCCCAGGCAGTCGGGCTCCAGAGTCCATGTGTATTATTTTCCTATTGCTGCTGTAAAAAATTGCCACAAACTTAGTGGCAACAACAATTTATTTTCTTCCAATTCTGTAGGCCAGAAGTCTGACATCAGTCTCAGAAACTCAAGTGTCAGCAGGGCTGGGCGCAGCCGGGGGCCCTAGGGGAGGAGCCGCTTCTCGCCTATCCTAGCTGCTGGGACACCTGCATCCCTTGGCGATGGCCTCTTCTTCACTTTTCTCCAACTTCTTGCTTCGGTTGTCAAATATCCCTCCGCCTCCCTCCTATAAGGACATTTAGGGCCCATCCAGTAATGCAGGATAATCTCCCCAGCTCAAAATCTTCAACCTCATCTGCAAAGTCCTTTTTCTCCATTTAGGCTAACGCCCACAGGTTCCAGAAATTAGGCTCTGGTTATCCTGGGGGAGGGGGGGGGCGTGATTCAGCCTGCACACCATGCTTTCAGCCCTTGGTACTATGTCAATTTAATCTTTCCAACAATTCTGGGCAAATGCTGTCATTATCCTTTTTTTTTTTCTGGTTAGAAGACTAAGGCATTTCCAAGAAGTTAAATGAACTGCCCCAGGCCCTGAGGTAGTCCCCCAGGTGACTGCAAGTCCACGACCAAGGTGAGCTCAGGTGAGGCGGGGCCTCAGGGGCTTTTTGTTACTGACTAGTCTGGACTCTTTTGGCACGGGAACCCCACTGAAAATCCGATGAGCATTCTCGGGGTGCATTCTTCAGGACTAGATGCATTGACAAGAACACAACACATTGTGAGACAGTTTCTAGGACTTCACAGACCCAGCTGAGGAACTCTTCCCCTAAGCTGGGAGTTCCTGCAGGCCGGGGACCATTTCTAACCCATCTTGCGCCGGTGCCCCATAGGGGCTCAGCAGGTGTCCGCCCGGGGCTGCTGGATGGCTGAAATGGTGGGTCCGCCACCTCCCTCCGCTGCTGGGGGCCCCTCTAGAAGCCCCACGCGCTGGCTGTTTGGATAAAAACAAGCGGGGATTGAGAGTGGGGTGGAGGCAGGTGGATGCAAGGCTAAATCAGACAGCACTATGGTAAAGAAAGGTGGCTCTTACCCGTTCTTGAAAGAACCCTTGAAGGGCAACAAGGGGTCCCAATGTTAGTTGTGTAAATAATTTGAGTCCCCTCTGGCCTGAGGAGCTCCGGGTCTCTTCTGTGACTTCAAGTACATGGGATTTTCTTCTTAACTTTTTCTTTTGAAATACTTTCAAACTTATAGACAGTTACAAAAATAACAAAAATCTCATACAGAGAACTCCAAAATACCCATCCCCCATACTCAGATCTACCAATTTAACATTTTGCCACCCTTGCCATATCCTTCTGTCTATCCATTCATCTATCAATCCTTCTCGTTTTAAAACTGTAAAAAGCATATATATAAAACACAAACTTCCTGATCTCAGTCATTCCCGAGCATACCACTTGTGCTGGATTGAAGCTACGTGTCCCACAGGCCATGTTCTTTTAACCATTCCTGTGGGTGCAAACCTATTGTGGGTGGGAACTTTTGGTTAGGTTTTTCAATCGAGATGTGACCCACTGTTCTAGTTTGCTAGCTGCCAGAGTGCAATATAGCAGAAATGGAATGGCTTTTAAAAAGGGGAAATTAATCAGTTGGTAGTTTATAGTTCTAAGGCCGAGAAAATGTCCCAATTACAAGTCTATAGACATGTCCAATCAAAGGCATCCAGGGAAAGATACCTTGGTTCAAAAAGGCCAATGAAGTTCAGGGTTTCTCTCTCTGAGCTGGAAGGGCACATGGCAAACACGGCGTCATCTGCAAGCTTCTTCTCCTGGCTTCCTGTTTCATGAAGCTCCCCGGGAGGCATTTTCCTTCTTCATCTCCAAAGGTCGCTGGCTGGTGGACTCTGCTTCTTGTGGCTGTGTCATTCTGCTCTGCTGTCTCTGAATCTCCTTCATTCTCCAAAATGTTTCCTCTTTTATAGGACTCCAGAAATTTATCAAGACCCACCCAAATGGGTGGAGACATGTCATCACCTAATCCAGCTTAACTGGATTAACTCTTGATTAAATCACATCTCCAGGGAGATGATCTGATTACAGTTTCAAACATACAGTATTGAATAGGGATTATTCTACCTTTATGAAATGGGATTTTGATTAAAACATGGCTTTTCTAGGGGCCATACATCCTTTCTTTCAAACCAGCACACCCACCCAATTCAAGGTGGGTCTTAATTCTTTACTGGAGTCCTTTATGAGGATAAAAGAGAGAGAAACACTCAGAGAATCTTAGAGAAAAGCCCCTGGAGGAGCTGAGAGAGTCGCTGAAAGCAGAAGCTGAAAGCGAGGGAACCCGGGAGCGAAGGACCAGCAGACACTGGCCATGTGCTTTGCTAACTGACAGAGGAACCCCAGATGCCAGTAGCCTGTCTTCAGAGAAAGTATTTTCCTCTTCATGCCTTAATTTGGACATTTTCATGGCCTTAGAACTGTAAATTTGTAAACTAATTTGTAAACTAATAAATCCCCATTGTTAAAAGCCAGGCCAATGTTTCTTGAAGATGATTGTATAATGATATAACTTTCACAATGTGACTGTGTGATTGTGAAAACCTTGTCTCTGATGCTCCTTTTATCTACCTCATCAACAGATGAGTAAAACATATGGATTAAAAATAAATAAATAATAGGGGAACAAATGTTAAAATAAATTTAGTAGATTGAAATGCTAGTGATCAATGAAAGAGAGGGGTAAGGGGTATGGTACGTATGAATTTTTTTCTGTTTTCTTTTTATTTCTTTTTCTGAATTAATGCAAATGTTCTAAGAAATGATCATGATGATGAATATACAGCTATGTGATGATATTGTGAGTTATTGATTATATATCAAGAATAGAATGATCATATGGTAAGAATGTTTGTGTTTGTATGTGGTTATGTTTAATAAATTAAAAAAGAAAATAAAAAGCCAGGCCATTTCTGGTCATTTGCATTTTTGGCAGCTTTCACAAACTGAACACCATTCAATAGGATTTATCACATTCACGATATTGCGATATACTCACCGCCTTCCATCTCTCCCAACAGAAACCCTGCACCCATCCTGCAGTGACCCCCACTCGCCCTGCCTGCCAACCTGTAAGCAAACGGGTTTTTGACAGTTCTGTGCCTCCACTGCCCAAATGAACGGGGATCATAAAATACTTGAGGATTTTTTTTTTTTTTTAATTTTCCTGCTGTTTGTAAAAGCCAAATCTATTTCAAGAGTGATTTATGCTGTTTTGGGCATTGTACCAGCCCCTCAGAGATCACCTCACCTGCCAACCTGCCTATATTACACTGTCTGGAAAGTCTTCCTTCCCCTGGGCCAGGAGGAGAGCAAAAGAAACAATGTGATTGCAAGAAAATGCAAGCCAGAGTGGCAGGTGACACCATTTTGTGATCAATGGAAGGTGAAGCCAATGAGGGTTCAGAATTGAGAGTGGAGGGTGGGGGAGGCCACTGTGGGGAAGAATGGGGGACATTTGATGTGGGCGTCCCGAAAGGGGGACAAAGAGCCCCCTGTTACTAACGGGGGGGGGTCTCTTTGCCGAGGGTCAGGTGGCTTAAGCAGCACCCTCGGGTGGTTCATTCCGTCTCCCTCTCTTCCCGTCATGCTCCTACAACCGCCCCAAAGCCCTTTCCCTTTAATTGGGATTGTAATTAAATAGCCTTTCAATAGCAACGAAAGGAGGTGGGCTCTTAGGGGCACTCAGTCTGTAAATATAAGATAACGATAGGGATGAGAATGTTCTGCAGGAAACCGGTGGGACCTGCCTTCCCCGTATACCGCACGGATTGTCACAGGGATTTCTGCAACTGTCATCAATTATAATCCCAGAATGGTTAGCAACAAACCGGTGGGTTTCTTCGGGTAATACCCATGAGATATATTTCTCTTTAAAAGGCAAGGAAATTTGCATGTTTTTGTTAGATCCATTCTTTATTCTAGTTTAACTGGTCCCTAAGAGGCTTTAAGGTAGCAAGAGGGATTTGGGTCAGAGAGATCACCCAGCCTTGTAGAGGAGAAGAGGACAGAGAAATGTGGGGAGGGTCCCTCCGGGGGAGGGTCTTCAAAATGGAATCTGGTCCTCTCTGTCTAGGAGACAACGTCCACCCTGGAGGCAGGGGCACGGCCTGTGGGACTCCCGAAGCCCTTTCCAGTTCTGTTCCATTTGCGCTACGTGCCCTTGTCTGGGATCCATGCAGAAGCTTCATGTTTTTCTATCCCCGCGAGTGATGGCAAAGCCAAAAGAAGGCTTCTCTGTACCCACTCCTTCTGCCAGCCAGGTCCCAGCTCACTTCTGCTTGATTCCTCTCCACCTCCTCTGTTTCTCAGCCAGATAGAGGGGAGTTTCCCTGGGCCACATCCTCAGCTCCGCAACACGAGTGGGGGGCCTTAGCCCCCAAACATCCCCTCGGGAGCATTCGCACCACAGACACCTTGAAGCCCATCGTTGCACCCTGTACGAATGGGGATCGTTCAATCCCGAAAGAAAGGGCTATTAAAAGCTGTAATAAATCATGTGCCAAGTGAGGCGTCAGACGTGCAAACCAGTGAATGGGAAGTCAGGGAGTGGAAAGTGGAGCGTTTCGGACGGCTTGTGGCTGCCTGGTTCGGTCTGTTCATAGCAGCTCCTGGGGCCTGGCTAAGCCCCCCGGCCCCCCTGCCACCCGCCACCCGGCCAGGTCCCCAGGAGCTGCTCCCAAGGCCGGCAGGACACATGGAAGTTCCCACCTGGATTTCCAAACCAGCACCCCTCGGCAAACTTGGGGGGAGGAGAGCAGCTTGTTGATAAGGCCCCTAGTCTCGGGACCTGACAGGCCCCCTCTGTAAGTTATAAACCGCAAAAAAGGATTAATTTATTGATAGTTATTAATGTCAGCTTTAATGATCAATAAGTCCTCAATAAGATTCTTAATAAAGATGATACCTTTAATATTAAGAATTCAAATAACTCTGATACCTATATTTATAGATTTTCTTCCCTTCCTTGTGTTAATTTTAAATTGGTTTATGAAACATAATTGCACAAACAGGCTTCACATTGATTACTTAGATATTGTTTTTTTAATATGCCTATGGATAAGCTAAGATATCCATTTTAGGTGGTTACGATTTCCATATGTTAATTGTAAAAATATTTGTATCTTCATATCTTCCCAAAATGGGGAAAAGATTTAGTAACATAGTGCATTGCTATAGCAATGCAGATGTTTGTAAGAACTTCTGCTTGATATTTTGAGAATATTCACAGTTGACAGTTGATCAAATAGCATCTAAGTTAGTGTTTAATACCTAGAATTTAAGAACTCTGCTATCTGAATCTGTATATTTTTTCCCTTGTTGCCTTGATTTTAAATTGGTTCGTGAAACTTCCTGCCCAAACACAGGCTTTACAATGATTATATGGACATTTTATGTGAACATACTTTTGGTAAAGCTAACTAAGATACCCATCATTGGTGGTTCTAAGTGTACTGTTTGTTTTCTTAAATAAAAACATACATAATTAAATCAATTAATTAATTTAAAAAAGATTCTTAGTAAAGGAAGAAAATAACAGATCAATATCAAATCTTGTAACTTATTCAAAGGACTGACGACTGTTGTCCCACTGCTGGGGTTAAAAAAAAAGGCAGACTACAGCACCTAATGCTTACATCGAATTAAATAGCCATAAGGGTGGCCGGTTTAACTGACTGAATCAGAACGCAACAACCTGGAGTTAAAATCCCAGCCCGCCACCAGTCTCCCCAGGGCATTACCCAGTCACAGCGTCCCACTCCATAATGCCCACACCCCTTTCCAACATGGAGAAGCTAGAAAAGTCATTGCCCAAATATCCCTACAGACTGGGAGAAGGGTCAGATGAGAGGGACGAGTTGTAACAGAGAAAACAGGATTTAACACGCTTGTGACAACGGAAGCACTGTATTGATTATTTTGTGTTTGTCTCTAGTGTGTTAGAGCAGCTGGAAGGAAATACCTGAAATTGTGAAACTGGGACCCATGCCATACTTTTTTTTTTGAAATTTGCTCTATAACTATTTGCTAAACTGAACTTTGAAATGTATCCCCTTTTGGCATATATGTTCTATTTCGCAATAAAAAAAAGGTTTAAAAAAAACTCCCAACCTGCACAGATAGACCCAAAAAAGGTGGACTGGAGGCAGATTCCAGGGCTTGCAAACACTCCAGGGAGGAAGGTGCATGGATCTTTTGGTTCCCCACAAATCCATCCACTCCTCAAACATGTGCCTGGCACTGTCCCAGGGCCTAGGGCCACACGGGCCTCTGCCCAGTGGTTTCCCACCGTGCACAGGACGAAGACACATTGGCCGTCTTCTCAGGGCCTGCAGGCCCTGCGGGATCCTGTTTCCCTCCTCGCAGCCTCATCTCACGTCTCATGCCCCAGCTCTCCCCACGTCGGCCACACTGGCTGTCTTTCGCGCTGTTGCACTCCTCTTCTTCCTGGCCTGGTCTCTGTCCCTGTAGCTCCCTCTGCCTAGAATGTTCTACCCTTTCCTCTACGCCACGGTAAACACCTGCCCATCTTCCCACTGGGCCAATCTGAGCTTCCTTGTAGTTCTTATTACAGTCGAAGTGTATGGTAATTTTCTGCAATGATCTAGCCAATGCCGGGTCTGCGATGAGCATGTAAGCCACTTGAGGGCAAGAGGCACATCTGTTTCTGTCTTGTCTCCCCGGAGCCTGCCCTTAATGACAGGTGCTTCATAAATATATAATGAATGAAAAAGTGAAGCATGCCTTAGAGGAGCTTGTGGTCCAGACACAAAGGACCCTCCTTGGTCCTCCATGCAAAGCCTCCTTCCCTGTAAGACCAGTTGCGATGTGAGGAATTGGGTTCTTGGGCAGAGCTCAGGGACCCTGAGAGGGGACAAGACTTGGGCTGGGGAGCAGACTATTGTCGTACTCTTTGTTGTCTTTGACTGATTCTTTTCTACCCTTCCCTTGAACCAGTTTATTACTCAGCTATATTGAGGTCCAAAGGTGCAGGTGTTTTGGTCCATGCTTGAGTCAGCGTGTTAGAGAAGCATCAAGGTGGCAAAAAGCAGGAGGGAGGAAACCTTAGCAGGGAAAGCTAACAGGCTCTTCTCTCATGTCAGCTCCAGATGACCAGAAATGACTGCAATAAGAACTACAAGGAAGCTCAGATTGGCCCAGTGGGAAGATGGGCAGGTGTTTACCGTGGCGTAGAGGAAAGGGTAGAACATTCTAGGCAGAGGGAGCTACAGGGACAGAGACCAGGCCAGGAAGAACAGAGTACACTCTGAGCAGACTTCTGGGGACATATTTGAGCTCATCTAGAAAGAATACCAGGATCGATTAGTCATGCCTGCAATGGGCACAGGATGGGAACCCAGGGTTGTGCCTGGCATGTGTCGGCCAGCCCTGCTCTGAGGAGGGGAGGAAGCCCCTTGTTCATGGACCTCCTAGCGGGCTTTTTCCTGCCTAGTCCCTGAGAGTGTGGGCTCTGGATAACAAGGGAGACCATTTCCTCACAGTTAGTGGTACCATGGTTGGATTTCTCTCAGCTGGATGGTTCTATAAGCAACCCATGCTTAGATTACTGAGGCTGGCACCACTTAAGGTTATTCATATGTTTGCAGAACATTCTCTGCAATGCCATGAATGGAGCCCTGTGGGAGAATGACATCCGAAGGCACCCATGGTGCCAGAGGAACCACCAGCCCAAGTCCCAGCCTCTGGTTGGGCCACATATGTAGCCTTGTGCAACTGCTGACTAAACAAAATGACTGAAATCCTGGCATCAGGTGCCCTTCAAGTGACCTGGGAAGCCACATCCATTCTCTACTGGCTTCTGAGGAAAGACTCTGGGCCCCCTTGGCAGGCTGACTGCTCGAACGAAGGCACTTTGTAAACATAAGAGAGTCAGTGCTGCACACGAGCCACCTCTTACGTTGATCTGACAAGTGCCCTGCCTGCCCATCGCCACCCGAAGAGGAGGTGTCCTGGAGGTGGACGTGCGATTCTGGAACCTCCCGAGTTCACATCTGAGAGGACAATGGAAGTTGTGTATAGTTTGCTCATTTGTCAAGTATTCCCTGAGCCCCTTCTTCTATCAGCTGCCGCCGAAGGTGGGCGGCTTCCGGGAAGCCTGGGCCTGGGCTGCCCTCAGAGAATTCTGTAAGGAAATCAGTCACATAGAGAAATGTGCTGCCCTGGAGGATAGTAAGAGGAGAGGTCTGTATGATTGAGGCTGGGTGGGGGGCACCATAAGGGGGAGGTCAGCTCCAAGAGGGGGTTCAGGGTGACCTCCCAGCACAGAGACAGCTCAGGCCTCGGAGCCAAGTAGGCCAGGCGAGGTGGGAGGGACCCCAGGAGAGCCAACACATGCAAAGGCCCTGAGGCATGGGGCAGGCGGCAGGGGTTTCTCAGGGTGACTGGCCCAGTGTTCCAGGAAGAAACAGCACGACGTGGATGCAGAGTCGGTGTCTGAAGGCCCCGGGGGCCGTGCTGGTGAGTCTAGACTGCATTCTAAGGGCAATGAGGAGCTGCTGGAGGTTTACACCAGGACCGGGTCTGACCTGTGTCTCTGCTGGACCCTTTGGCAGCAGCGTGGACACGGCGAGGAGGTGGAGGGGGCGCGAGAGTTCAAGGTATTAGTTAGAGGCTGTTCTAACAGTCCACACGTGTCGATGAGTGGAGATGCAAGCTCTGCAGTGGAAAGGCATTTCATGCCCACTGGAAAACACCTTAGAAGACAGACACTCAGCATCAGCAGAGAAGGAGCTCATAAATTCTTATTGCCAGATCCACATTTCTTGGAGAGCCCAGCCTCCTAGGACTCTTCACCTGGTCTCCACTCTGTACCTGACTGCCTGGCTCCCTCCCCAATCTTCATAGCTCTTTGTTACTGGTCTGTTTTCTTTGAACTACCGTGCACAGAGTCTCCCAGCCCAGGCCAGGAGCAGGCTGAGGGCAAAGTTGGCATTCCACACATCTCCCCATTCCCCATCGGCCTGCCCAGAGCCTGACACGTGGCTGATGCTCCAGCCACAGGCACACACACCCACACACACACTTTCACACATGCATGTGTGTTTATAAATAATTTTTAATTGAATGAAAACATTAAGTGCATGGACAGCCCAGACTACAATGCATCTGGCTGCAAAGGCACACAGTGAGCTGGCTGCAAATTTGTGGCTAGGCAGACAAGTCACGACTCAAGGACCGCCTGTACCTCTAAAGCAGCGGGGTTCAGATTCTGCCTGGGGCCAGGTGCCTTGGCCGGGGGACCCAGCCCCACTGCGGCAGTCAGCATTATGGCCCCAGAAGCCAGTGTGCCCAGCAAGCACTCACCGAGGGGTGCCAGGTGCTGCAGGGCACTTGTCAGTGACATTCGGGGTAGGAAATGAGGCAGTGCCCAGAGTGCAAACCGAGGAAAGGAAAGGATATGTCTCATTGTTTGTGTGGCTTGCTTTCATGATGGATGGATCAAATGAAGCCAGTGGAAGAGAAACAATCCTTAATTCTGGAAGTAAAAAAGGCATTTAAGAGCTGGGACTTGAGTGTATCAGCTTGGAATTCAGGTGGAAATGGGGGAGGCTCTGCCTGACCACAGAAGGAGCCTAGGACAATCGGGAGCCTAAAAAGCCGGCCCCGCAATAATGTCATCTCACTCCTAGGGAGGCTGCTTGGATTATCCACTCATCCCTGCCCGTAGAACAGTAGGTGGAGAGCAGCAAGACTGGACTCATGGTCAAGGTATGGTTAAGGCTGGACTCAAATTAAAGGTCACCATATTTTCATGAGTGTTTAAGGCTTTGGGGTCAGGCAGAGTTAGTTTCAAATTCTGCCTCCTCCATTTAGCAGCTGTGTGATCTTGGGCAAGTTAATTAACCTCTCTGAGCCTCAGTTTCCCAAGGAGATTATATTGAATGACACAGGGAAAGGAGACAATAAAAAACAGGAATTAATTTCATGACAGCAATGTCATCATCTCAAAGAGTTGACACCTGACCCTATTTATTCTCCATCTCTGCCCCTTCTGTTTAGCTCATTGTTCTCACTGGAATTTACACTTACTCGCTTGGTTGTTTATTTGTTTGCTGCCTGTCCCTGTCTCTCCCCACTAGAATCTGAGAGCTCTGTGAGGGCAGGGGTCATGCCTGATCCCCACTGCAGCCCCAGTGCCTGGAACACCGCAAGCACCCTTTCCACTCTGGATAAATTAGCTGAATGGGGTTGCAGTGCCTGGCCTGCAGTGGACGCTCAAAGAGTGGTGTTTGGTATGACCCCAGAGTTCTGGGAGGACTGAGGCATAGATGTGAGGGCCAAGCTCCAGAGTCTTTGGAACTTACTGTGAGAACTTGGGTGAGTCTTCTCCCCACTCTGAGCCTCAGTCTCTTCATCTGTCCAGTGAGAAGGGTGGTTTGGAGACCACCGCTGAAGCCCCCTCCAGCATCCTCGGGCCCTTACAGTCTCTGGTTCTCCACCGGGGCTTGGACTCAACAGGACCCCAGGAGAGCCCAGTTCCATCACTGCCACCAACATGTGCCACGCTCAGCTCCGTAACTGCCATGCATAAGGAAGCTGAGTAGGCTGGGTACGAGTCCCGGGCAGGGGTGGGCACTCCCAACAGCCACCGCCGCCTCCTGCCACCTCTCCACTCCCCTGGCTCTAGCTGCCCACATCAGGCCAGGCGGGCTCACAAAATCCACCTCTCAGTCTCAGACCTGGTTTGAAAATATATGAAGAAAGGAAGGAAGTTTTAGAAGCTCAGGAAGTCAAGAAGGAAGGGACAAACGGACGAAAAGCAGGTCGACACTGACAGGCAGCAGGCCGCCTGGTGTCTGGTCTTCATCGTAATGGGTAACGGCGCTGCCCCATTCCCAGAGGAGGGAAGGACGTGAGTCATTCCCAAAAGGAGAAAGTAGCAAAGCAGGGAAATGAAGCCAAGCCTCTGACTTGAAGACCTCCAAAAGAACGCATTCGGTGGATGTAGGTCTCGGGCCTCTCATCTGAGGTCAATCAGGTTACAAGCCAAGTGTGATTTAGGGCAAGGAGGCATGACTAGTTCAGGAGCAGCCTCTGTGGGATGTGGCATTTAAACCAAGGTAATCACGAGCCAGCCTCTTCAGGGCTCTCCCTAAGGGCATCGCTGCGCACGCTACCTGCTCGCATCCTCCCATTCATTTCAGCCTCTCCACAGCACAGTGAGCAGGCCAATACCTACCCATTCTGAGGATGAAGAGCCTGAGGCTTACAGAGGCAACCTAACTTGCCTGAAGTCACGCAGCCTGGAGGAGGCGGCTGCAATTCAAGCCCTGCTCTCCGTCTCCAGGCCTCAGTCCAGCCTCCTCACCATCGCAGACAGCTGCGGCCGTGGGGATAGAAGTAGCATTCATTACGTCACATGACACTAACATTTACTTCCTTGTGTTACACAGCATGATATTTTCCCTATGCGTGTACACCAAGCACACCATATAGAACTACTCCTACCAATACTTAAACTATGGCCAAACCCAGAGGAAAAGAGATCAGTGCTGTCCACCGCAAGTGCCTCTCACACCAAATGGATTAAGTCACCGCTGGGATTAGGTCAAGGGCTCAAGGCTACTGTCACTCACTGGGTGAACATGCAGCAGTGCCAGCACCTCGGCAGAGTGTCTGCTTGGACCCTCCAAACAGTGTAGCCCTGGGAAAGTGGGCAGGGGCTGGGACGGGGTGGGGTGGTAGGTGGGTGACCGGCTTTGGATGACCACAGGGACACATGAAGTCTCCCCCCGGCACATTCAGCTGTAAATGCCCCGAAGGCGAATGGGCTTAGCTCCCCCAGCGGGCAAGGACGGCCCGGCCCCTGCAGGAACCTCAGGCGCCCGCAGGAGAAGGCTGCAAGGTCCTTCAGTTCTCCATGCCTCCGGCTGTGGGCGGATAGTCATCAATCCCCTGCCGAGGCCAGGCCGTGTGTCAAGGGTTCCGGGTGGCCACCGGGCCTCACTTCAGGTCACAGCTGTCTGGTCAGCCCGGTGGCCTTCCCCAAAACGGATCAAGCAGCAGGACACAGGCCGCTGGGAGGCCACTGAGGTCAGTTCTGCAGCTGGACTGGAACTGGCCTTGAGCGCTGGCTAACCTGGGCTCTGCAGCCCCGTCGGGAGGCAGCCGCCCTGCCTGTTCCAGCCTGGGCAATCTGGGCATATCCCTGACTGTCAGCCCTCACCTGTCGGCAGAGGCCAACCCCCAAGTCGGTTCTCTTGTGCGGGAGAAGGACGTGCTAACTCCTGCGTGGGAAAAGGCTTGGCAGAACCACAGAGCCCCGGACAAAAATGGAAGGGTCTTTGATTTTACTATTTTGGGCCCTGAAGTGACTGTTGTCAGGGCGCTGCTTGTGGTGGCTTCAGCAGCTGGGTCCTTACAGAATGAATGGGAGGAGGGCCTTGTCCCTGCCCCGTCGACACAGCCCCCGGCAGATAGCAGCCGCCGCCAGAGGCCAGGACGAGCCCCCGGCCGCCTGCAGGAGAAGGCTGGACGGTCCTTCAATCACCGACCCCCGCCGAGGCCAGGCCCTGTGTCGAGGGTCCTGTGTGGCCACTGGGCCTCATCTGCCCACAGGACACGACACCGAAGCCAGAGTCGGCATTGGAGGCTGGGGCGGGGGGGAGGGGTTCTAATCTAAGACTCCCCAGGAGAGGAGCGCTCAGGGCCAGGTTGAATATGGAACCCCAGCCCAGTCCAGAGCCGGCCTCTTTGGAGCCCAGGTGGGGTGGGGAAGCAGCCATCACCCAGCCCTGGGCACACTAAGGCTGGTGCCTACCAGCCGGGCACTCAGCACGATGCCAGCCTGAGACTGGGGCTGCCGCAGGCTGTGGAGCAGGCACTCCCTGCCTAGACTCCAAGCATCACCAGGAAATGCCTATTAGGAGGAAAAACAGGTAGACTCTGTCCTCCAAGCCACCCTGGCTCAAGATGAGTGGGGACCCCAGCCTCATCTCTTTGGGATAATGTGGGAGACCAGGACAGGGGAAGAGGGGAGACCCTCACCCCACACAGGGGAGACCCTTCCATTCTACTTGGGAAGCGTGTTTTTTCTCTCACTGTCTCTTACGGAGGCAAAGTTTGCCATTTATCTTGGCAAAATGGGAGAAGACCCTTAGCATTTGGAAACGAATTGTCAGCATGCAATGACAATTGAGTTCCCAAGATACCCCCGAGTCTCTTTTTATTCTTTTCTATTCTTGATCATTAGGGAAAAATCTCCCTGCAGCTTCTGTAAAATCCATTCACCAGAAGGACATAGATCAATGCAAAGCCCCAGTGCAGAGAGGCGGCTCTGACAGCTCTGCAGTGAGCACATTCAATCTCCACCCCAGCCCCGGCCGAAAGGACAGAGGATGCCGCTCCCATCCCCTGAAAGCAGAGCTAACCACAAAAGGTCTTTAGCTAGACGTCTATGTCTTCTCTTTGATACAGTAAGAACAAAATCTCCTGAGAGGGACATATCTTACGCTTTAAACAAGTGCAACTTTTTCCACTTATTTTTAAGTGCGCTCGCCAGCTAAAGTGATGGCAAAAATCCAGGGGGAGAAAAAGGCAAGATGATGGAGGCACAGCTGTTTCCAGAGCTGGCATCTCCAGCCAATAGCTGCAGGACCTAGAAAGGGTTCCTGAGAAGCACTCGAAGAGCTGACACCCCAAGAGGATGTACAATCCAAGTGTGGAAAACTCTAGCTCCTGGGTGCTTGGAGAATGGTCACTGCAGCCGGGTGGGGGGTGGGTGGGCCTGCGGCCTCTGGAAGACGAGTGGGCCACACCCACGAGGGCAGGGATGGAAAGACAGAGCTCAATCACCATTCATTCTTTGGTGGATTCGCTCAGTATTAGCACCTACTGCACGCCAGGCACTTGCAGTGGGAGGTGGGATGAAATAATAATAGCAATAGCAACAAAAATCATACACGTTACCATACTGGATGCATATCGTGTGCCAGACAGTCTGCTGAGCGCTTTCTGTGCATTATTTCATTTAATGTTCACAGCAACCCCTTAAGGAAATGAACACTATTACTCTGCTTTACAAATAAGGAAACTGAGGCAGAGAGGTTTAAGCAGCTAGCCCAAGGTTTCTTTGGTAAGAAGAGGCAGAGCTGGAATTGGCACTCAGAACCATCTGACTCCAGGCCACTGCCGTTTGACCCGACTACAGAAGGGCAGTCAGTGCTGCTGTACTCAGATGTGAACAAGGCACTGCGTCCAGTCCCACCTGCCTAGAGAAGGGCACAGCCTGGCTGGCCTTCCAGGCGCTCACTCCATGTTAGGGGTGGGGGCAGGATGGATAAATGGAGGTGGGGTGGGTAAGATGTCCGTGCCAGTGACGGCAGGGCAGCTGGACCCAAGCGGGGCTGAGAACGGTACCGGGCCCGCCATGCCACGGGCCTTGATGATTCCAGGCGCAGCTTTATCCGGGAGTCACTGAATGAAGGATGGCCTATCAGAGTGATGTTTTAGGAAGACTGATATTTATAACCCAAGGATGTAAGGTATTAAGTAAATAAAATGCCTGCTTGCACTGGGCATTGCCGGGAGGGACTCTTTTTGAAAAAGAATTTTCCAGAAGATAAAAACAACTGACCCACAGAGGCTTTTTGGAGAAGACGGAATGACGGAAGGCACCCCCCAGGACTGCAGACGAGCCACACCAGGTGATAAGCCCGTTTTGGTCCAGGGGGGCATAACTTGTCAGAAGGAATAAGGGGACCTCACTCATCAATGCACATCTGTCTGCTCCTGCTTTGTAAGATGCTCCCCCCACCCCACGTAAAACAGAAACAACATCAGCCACTCAGAACATTTCCCTGCTGTGTCTGCGTTTGCCCTATATAAGCTCCCCCTTCTCACCCTCTCGGCGGAGCTCCTTTCTATCTGTGGCCTGCACGCTGCCCGATTTGTGAATCATTAAGTGCTCACATAAACCCCCATAAGTAATTTTTCTCTAATATTTTATTTTAACAGAGGCAACACATAATACTCAGAATATCACAGGACAAAAAAAAGGATCCATGCACAGACACCCTCCAGCCAGAGCTGTGCCTCGGAGTCCACCCGAGCTGCCTGGTCTGTCCCCACACAGCCCACGGCCGGCAGGGGTGGGCACGGGGACCCATGGCGCCAGGTAGGAGGGGCAAGGCCAATGGCTGCAGCCTGGGTGCCCCCTGGGTGTCACTTGGAGGTGTCCTCCCCAGCCTTCTCTGGGCGGTGTCAGCCTCTCCGCGTAGCTGTTCTGACCTGCAGGAGGGAAAAGCTCGCCTGTCTCGTTGGCAGCCTTTTCCTGCTGCGGGTGACAAGGTATGGCGGCGGCCACTCTCGGGACTCACCAGAGGCCCGTGTCCGGTGCCTCTTGTCAGGGACTGGAGGTCTCTGCCATCGCGGCGCCTCTGCTCCAGCTGCAGTTATTTGGTTTTGGTCTCCAACCAGGCCCAGGCCCTGTGAAAAGTCCCCTCGGGGTCTCCCCAGCCACAGAGTGCAGGCAGAATCCCAGGGACTCGGGCAGGTGGGGACCAAGCAGGGACATTCCTGACCCCCACCAGGGCCCACGGATGGGCTTGCAGGGCCTGCACACACCCCGGGCAGCGGTGAGTCCTGCGGGGCCGGCCACGTGGAGCAGCTGCCCCAGCACACTGAGGCCTCAAGGACACTTCTGGCAGGAAAAGCCTCTGAGCTGTAGGTCAGACTTGACGCCTGTCCTTCTGGTAATGATCTGGTATCATTAGTTGCTGGTAGTATGACCCTTTGAAATGCTCTCGTTCACATCTGTCTGTCTTAAGACTGTTTTCTTCAAAACAAGAAAACCAGAAGCCTACCAGGCAGCCCCGCTGTGGTCCTCTGAGGGTGGAGAGGGACTTCTGGCCTCTGAGTGGCATGTTTTTCGGTTAGAAACCAACACGTGCTGACACCTTGTCTTCAGGTGTGTCCCACCAGGTGAGGGTGGCGTGCGTGGAGGCAATGCCCAGTGGCAGTGCCCAGCTGCCCCCCATCCCGCAGCTACGCCTGAAATGAGGCCCAGAGGTCCGGCTGCGGCCTGGAGAAGTACTCCACCACCCCGGGCCCCGGCCTGCAGGAGCACTCCACCACCCCCAGCCCTGGCCTGCGGGAGCACTCCACCACCCCGGGCCCAGGCCTGCGGAAGCACTCCACCACCCCGGGCCCAGACAGCACGCCCTCACGCCCCTGCTGGGCCAACAAAGTGACAAGCCTTCAACGTGGACCCCAGCAGCTCCCTGGTGGGCGCAGGGGCCCTGCGATATTGAGGAGACCCTGAACGTCTCCTTGCCGAGAGGCCCCCCCAGCCCCGGCCTTGGGGACAGGGACTCCCTGTCAGAGGTGCTTCCGGCAGGAATTGGGGCACCACCGAAGCTTCCCAGAGACACGGCTGCACCTTCACTGGCAAACGCTACAGCAATTCAGCTGAACCCACGGCCCAGAGGGCCCGTGTAAGAGGCTCGGCTGGGCGCTGCAGCCCGCGGTTCAGATACAGGGACCGTCGGACAAAGCCCAGGCTACACCTTCACACCGCAGTCCCCCTGCACCCCCACACAATGGACAGCTCCACCTTCGTCAGCCCAAAGCAATGTGCTTCAAACTCAACGCCAGCTTGGAATCATTTGCTCACCTGTTTGGCTCCCCCTTCTCCTCGACACCCCTCCCTCCCTCTCAAGTTATTTGAGGGCAAGCAAAACGCTTTATTCTTTCTTAGCCTGGCACCTAGTAGGTCATCAGCATTTGCTGAATTTAACCGAATGCGGCCGGACTTCGTGAAGGGAATAATAGTAGGAGTGACGGGGGAGAAATCCCAGCAAATATTTACGTAACACTCACTATGTGCCAGACGCTGATCTCTCCCATTTATAATTATAATATGAATTCATTCTGACAGCAACCCTAGGAGGCAGGTACTATAATTACCCCTATTTCATAGAAGAGGAAACCGAGGCACAGAAAGGTAGAATAACGTGCCCCAAGGCCACACGGCCAGGAAGCGGCTGGGCTTTGAACCCGGGCAGTCTGGCTCCTGAGCGTGGCCTGCAGTCCTGTACACGCAGCCTCTCAAGTGGAATTGATGTGTTCTCCATAAATCAGAGAGTCTCCCGTTCACTATAGTTTCCAGGAGAGATATTCTATAGAACTAGAACTACATGCAGAGGGGAAATCGATAAAATCCAGTACTGCAGACAACCATGCAGAAGGGGCAGGAGAGGCACAGAAGGCGAGCACGCCCCCCTCTTGAGTGGGAGGTCCCCCGGCACTGCACACCGCCAGTGGGGGCTGGGGGGGGAGGCGTGGCCAGCAGGACGGAGGCGTGGCTGGCGGTAGGGAGGCGTGGCTGGCGGTAGGGAGGCGTGGCCAAGCTCCAGGCCGGGAGGGGCGTGTCCTGGGCAGGGTCCAGGGAGGCTGTGCTCAGGACACTGGGGGTCCGGGGGTGGGGGGCATGTCTGGGGCCATGAATTAGTTCAGAACAATGACTCTCAAACTTGGTTGTACTTTAGAATTATCTGGGGAGCTTAGAAAGCCCCCCACCCTCGGGCCCTCCCTAGAGCGGTCAAATCAGAATCTCTGGGGGCAGGACTGGGGCACCAGTGTTATTTTAATGCTCCCCGGGTGATTCCAACTTCCTGCCGAACGCAAGCAAGAACCTTATTGTAAACGATGGACTACAGTTACTAGTACAATTATTAAAATGTTCTTTCATGAATTGTAAAACACGTACCACGCTAATGCAAGGTGTTAATAATAGGGTGATGTATGGGAATGCTGTATTTTATGGATGATTTTTCTGTAAACCCACAACTTCTCTAATAAAAACAAAACTTCAGAAACAAAAATCATGCAGCTGAGTGTGAGAACGGCTGGTTCAGAGTACACACGTGTTCACCAGAGACGCCTGCTCTCCACATTATGGGCCCGACAGGGCGTGGGGACTTGAACTTGGTGGGCTTTTTCCATCTCCCTGCCCCCCTCCATGGTCAGCTATTTGGGGTCATTCTGCAGGAGTGTGTTTTCTGGTTTTCTAGGGAACACTTCAGGGCAGTGGTGGGTTTTGGATGGTACGGCTCCAATTTAAATTCCAACCTTGCCAATTACAGCTGCAAGACTTTGGGCACATTACTGAATATCCAAGCCTCAGTTTCCTCATCTGCAAATAGGGGATTGTGGCTGGCAGAATAATGGCCCTCCAAGATGTCCACATCCTAATCTCTAGAACCTGTAACTGTGCTACTTTACATGGCAGGCAGAATTCAGGTTGCTAATCAGCTTGCCTTAAAATAAGGAGACTAACCTGAATTATCTGGGTAGGTTCAATATGATCACAAGAGCCCTTCAAAGTAGAAGAGGGGGGCAGAAGAGATGGAAAAGCATCGGAGTGATGTGAGATGAGAAAGACTCTACTGGACATTGGTGTCTTTGAGGATGGAAGGGGGCTGTATTAGTTTGTTCATGCTGCCAGAAAGCCATTCACCAGAAATGGAATTGCTTGGTGCGAGAAAATGTCCAAACTAAGGCACCAACAAGTGGTTACCCTCACTCAAGAAAGGATGATGTTGTCTGGAATACCTCTGTCAGCTGGGAAGCACGTGGCTGGCGTCTGCTGGTCCTTTGCTCTTGGGTTCCATTGCTTTCAGCCTATTTCCAGTGGTTATTCCTCACTTGGCATCTGGGGGCCTTCACTTAGCTCTTCCAGGACACAACTCTGGGTTCTGGCTTACTTAGCATCTCATGGGACAGCACATGCAACGTCTGCTGGGCCCTACCTCTCCGACATCTGGGTCTCATGTTGGCTGTGTCAGCTCTGATGCAACTGTTCTCCAAGCATCTGCATCTGCATTTCCAAATGTCTGTGTCTGTGTCTGCATCTAAGTTTCTTTGAAATGTCTCCTTTTTTAAAGGACTCCAGTAAACTAATCAAGACCCACCTTAATGGGTGGAGTCACATCTCCATCTAATCAAAGGTCACACCCACAATTGGGCAAGTCACATCTCTGTAGCGATAATCTAATCAAAAGTTTCCACCCTACAGTATGAATCAGGTTTGAAAGAAATGACTGCCCCCACAGGATTGGATCAGGATGAAAACATGGTTTTTCTGGGATACATAATAGATTCAAACCAGCACAGAAGCCATGAGTCAAGAAATACAGGTGGCCTCTAGACACTGGAAAAGGCAAGAAAGTGGATTCTCCACTAGAACCTCCAGAAAAGAGCCCTGTCCTTGATTTTAGCTCAGTGAGACCCATTTCAGACTTCCAATTTCCAGAACCATAACATAATAAATATGTGTTGGGGGCGGCTGCCGTGGCTCAGCAGGCAGAGCTCCGACCTGCCGTGCTGGAGGTCTGGAGTTCGATCCCTGGTGCCTCCTGCCCATATGCAAATTTAAAAATAATAAATAATAAATAAATAAATAAATATGTGTTGGTTTAAGACCACTAAGTTTGTGGTCATTTGTTATAGCAACCATAAAAAGCTCATATAAGGGTAGATGAGAATAAATTGGGAACAGTATGAGGACTAAGTGGGATGAATTTTGTAAAACACGTGGCCCTGTTCTTAAGCTCTGTGATGATTAGCTGCCATTATTATTTTTCTGCCACCATCATCGTCACCATCCTATCAGGGCATTCCCTGTGGTCCCTGCGGCTGGGTGGGGCTGCCCACTCTCTGTCCACTCTCTGTAGACCCTCTCTGGCTCCAAAGGTGACTGAGAGATCCTGCATGTCCGTTCTAAACTTGGTTTTATGACCCGGGCTGGTGAGAACTGGCTGATCTCCGCTGGACAGAGTAATGGGCTCCCTGGAGCCCTGCAGTACCCACTTAACAGAGCACATACCAGCCTCCTTATTATTCGGGAGAAACAGCAGGACACAAGGCTGGCAGGGGCAAGGGCAGGGCTGGGAAAGGAGGCCTCCGGGGAGTGTCCCTGACCACCAGCTGATAAGGGACCATTAGAACAGTCATCAAGAGGCCTCAGAGACTGCATCCAAAGGGCCTAAAGGTCCTGAGCGTTTCGACAGTTGACAATGGCAGGTGAGAGCTGAACCACCTGGCTGGGAGCAGAGGGTTGGGTCGTAATGATGATCTCAGCAACGAGGCTGCAAAATTAAACATCATCAACCCCTTGTCTGTGCCAGGCCCCCGTGGGTCCTTTCATCTCTCTTAGCTGATGCTCCCGTCACACCTGTGTGTTCAGCATCATGATTCCATTTCACAGAAGAAGAAACTGAGAGCTTGGGAAGGCCAGTGATTTGCCTGTCATCCATCAGACTGCAGCAGAGCTGGGATTTAAATTCTTGATTCCTAATCCAGAGTGCTCCACTGTGTCCCATATTTTATTTAATTTCAATAGAAGCCCAATGGAAATGTCCGGCATCATTGATTGAATCCTAGGACCAGAGAACACAGCGAGTACACGTGATTAATCCTTATTTCTCCTTGGCATTTGCCAGTCAGGAAAATGTAGAAGCGTCAAGAACTACAATGAACCAGAAAGAGGCCTGAAGGAAATCATGTGCCGGATGAATAAGTCTTGTGTTGGCTCAGGGTTTCTGCGATGGCAGCTCTGCCCAATGCTCGTGGGCCTTTGGTTTCCCAGGGCCCTCGAAGTTCCCTGGGCGGGTGAGGAAAGCTGCACCCATGCCCCATTGGGGCACCCAAGGACTCCCGCCTAATTAGAATGCTCCTCCAGCCCTGGGAACTAAATTTATCTGAAAGGACACCCAGATCAGAATGTTCTCTGTTACAGGAGACCCTGTCCCTCATTGTCCTGCCCTTTCTCTTTTTCCAGAGCCAGAAAATATCGGTTATAGAACTCATCCCTGTCAATTCAGCTTGAGACACGCACACATGAAGTCAACCCACAGTGACAGACACCGGATGTTTAGATAGGAAAGATTGAAGTGAGCGAAAAAGGGGAGCCAGAGAATACAGGAGAGAAGGTGGGACAAGGCAGGTTTATGTGACAATGATAACAGGGTAAAGGAAAACTGAGGAGAGGAAAAAAGGTATCAGGAGGGCGGCTGGCAAGAGCTTACTCTATAACCCAGTAGCAGCGGGCGCCGTGTTGAGCTCTTGTATGACATCAGCTGTTCCTCTACGATATCAGCTGCTCCTCTACGACATTAGCTGCTCCTCTACAAGCGGCGCACAGCACAGCAAATCCCACATTGGCCTTGCATCTGCACCTTCCAAGCCCACTGCAAACTGAGAAGGCCCCACACCAGCCTTGGGTAATGTCGCTACTGCTGCCGTGACACCAGGCCTCGGGGACAGAAGGCCGTCCTGCAGAGGCCCTGGGGAAGTGAGGTTCCCAGCCAGCCAGCCACATCTGCAAGGGTGAGTCCTGCAGGTGAAGGAAGAGATGCACACACCCTGCCTTGGGGAGAAGCTAAGTCCCCGAGGCTGCTCCGAGACAGGGTATTTTTAGGTAGAGGCTTGAGTTTGGGAACAATGAGAGAAGAGCAAAATTACACAAACCTAAGGTTCTTGCAATGTCTGATCAGCACAGCTACCACTAAACATCTAAAAAAGATCCCACAGTGCAATACAGCTCAGGCTTCCCACAAGGTGACATCACAGAATCTCAGGATTCTGGGGCCGAGAGGGCGTTTTTCCCTTCCTCTGACTCGTGAAAAGACTGTGCCAGGTGGCTGTCGTCTTTATTCCTAAAGATTCCCCAAGGAGGGAGATTTTTCAGCCTCTCCTCTAAGACAACCCTGGGGTGGTGCCAAATCCTGGGGTAGGGATGGCCGAACCCCACCTTCGTCTACACCAGGCTCCTCATCTGCGCCCCTGTCCTGGCCTTCCATGCTGACTCTGACATTTTCTCGGTTTGGTATAAGATGCTTGGCCAGTGCAACTTGGGGACACGTTCCTTAGCTGCCCTATCCCCAGATCATACTGTCATCCCCACATCCCTTCTAACAGACGGTTTGGGGCTGCTCCCATTTCAGACACGGATGCCTCCTGCTCACCAGGCTCTGGCTTGGCCTCCCTTCCCGGATATGCTCACTTCTCAGCCTTCCCTCTACGGCCAAAGCACCCTTCCAGGTACGCGCAGACCCCACAGGCTTTCCCAGTCGCCGTGTGGCTCAAGCAGGCCCCTTCCCCTGAAAGAGCCTCACCCCACCCACACCTGCTAGAACTCTGCCCAGCCTCCAAGGTCCATCTTAGGCTGACCAGCAGCATCCTGGTCCCCGGCCCAGGGGACGTGGTGGCCGGGCCTGTCCTCCGCCCGCCCACCTGGTGGCTCAGCACGCAGAACTCGCAGCCCAGGCGCAGGGAGATTTGCGCACTTCTCTCCCCATCGGATCACACACCCAGTTAGGGTAAGGACCTGGCTGCCCCTGCCGTGCCCCGCTCGGAACAGGCCTTCAATAGCTCTGTGTTGAATGAATGAATCACCTTTTGTCCAGTCCTCAGAGGAGGTGGAGAACAGTTGCTATTTCTAACAGCAGCAGGAAACCAAGTATCGCCCCGCCCACCCACCCCCCTCCCTGCACCCTGCTCCACACACACCCCCAGTGATGGTAATTTCTCTCAGCTCGCAAATCAATGATGTTTCTAGCACATTCTAGCAAGAGGTGCCACAGAGAGCTGGGAGGGACCTTGGTGAGCCCCTAGCTCTCTGAGCTGGTTGCAATGATGAGGGAATGGCGGGCAGCACCACGACTGGCAGGCGGCAGGGATGTACCTGACGTGCCCAGCGAGCCTGCTGGGTCTTAAATTCCGAGGCTGTGGCTGCACTGCGCCTGGCAGATGGCCCCTCTGTGGCTGCTCAGCTGCTCTGGCTTGTGGCTGTGGTCAGTATCATCAGGGGCCAGCGGTCCCCACCTCGGGCAGGCCCAGCTGCTGCAGCCGAGCAGCGTCTCCAAGAATGCTGGAGCCGCGGGGGCAGGTGGCCATGAGTCAACACTCTCCTAGGACACAGTCTGTTGTTGGGTCCACGTTGCGACAACCCAAACGTGCCGGGTGCCAAGCTCACCACAACTCCTTTCCATTTCATGGACCACAAGCCAACGGAGGCGGGGCCCATGCCTGGAGTTCACCACTCTGCCCTGGCACCAACCTCGTGCCTGCACTGAGTCCAGCTCAGGAGTACTTGTTACACGAATGCATAGGAGGGTTTATTTGGGGGGCGGGATGGGAAGGGGGAATGAAATCACAGCCTGGGGGTGGGAGTACAGAATTTTTAGAATGAAAAGGATTTTGCAAATCCTTGAATTTCTTTTGCCTTCCCCCCAGCTGCAATCCAAGAAAAGAAGTTTACTTCCCCAGATTCAATATCTGGCTCAACATTTCTAGCAAGGTTTTGGATGAAGCTGCCACAGTCAGGCTCATCGCACGCGGGAGGACAGGAAGCCGGGAGGGCCTGCGAACACGGGTAGCTGAGTGAGCCGCGAGTCGACCCACAGACTGGAACGAAGGGCTGAGAGCGATGCCGGGAATGTCACGGAGATGGACGGAGCAGCTCTTGGCTGCACGAGCAAGTCCAGGAGGCAGGGGCAGGGCTAGGGAGCCTGTAGCTTAGCGGCTCCACAGTGAAGACAGGGTTTTAGTAAATGTTCCACTCAGCGTGAGCTAACAGGGCAGGGCGCAGCGGGACGCAATAGGCGCAGTGGGGGAGGAGTGTGTCTTTGGGTGCAGTGACAGAATGAAGACGGGGGGACCCTCTGGACTGACCAGGCAACAGCTGTGCTTGGGGGTCAGTGTGGCACCACACCCTGGCGGTACAGACCGAGCAGAGTTTGTTCAGAATATGGGGACAGGATGGAGGCCGGTTTCCAGCGGTGCCCAGGAAGTTGGGGACATTTCGTTGGAGGAAATGAAGGTCCCACTGGTATTCAACTTGGGGTCCTGGGTGTGGGGCCAGCACCTGACACAGGAGACAACTAGGAGGGGGGGGGAAACAGGGGCAGGGACCCAGAGGGGACCAGCCCAGACCACCGGCAGCTTAAGGCACAGGGGAGACCAGACTCTGCCAGGTGACATAGACAGGTCTGGCCTGAGGGTTTGAAGGACAGGGAGGCCACCGCAGCTCCAGGCGAGCAGAGAAGGGGTCCGGGAAGCAGGAGCAGCCCCTCGGAGGGCGCGGAAGTAGGAAGAACACATCCAGGCATGGGGCTCAGCCAAACAGCCAGGGTCTCGGGATTTTAGCCAATCAGGGATGAGGAGGGCAGGCAGGAAAACTGAGGCAGGGTCCCAGTTCTGAGGGCTGGGCGATAGCCCCCCTTCTCCAAGGGTGCTAAACTTTACCCTCGGGGCAAGCCTGGACTCTAGGGGAGGACAAATGGGAAACCAGGAGCAGGAAAGGCTTTCTAATGGGCGGAACAGCCACTGAGGGCTGTGCAGAGGCTGGGAGTGGGGCAGAGTGGGGGCTCAGGTGCTGCTGCAGGATTGGACCAA
Source organism: Myrmecophaga tridactyla (assembly GCA_004026745.1). Taxonomy (NCBI): domain Eukaryota; kingdom Metazoa; phylum Chordata; class Mammalia; order Pilosa; family Myrmecophagidae; genus Myrmecophaga; species Myrmecophaga tridactyla. Next base: position 27,121 of record PVIY010020542.1, read on the forward strand.
CGTCCTCTGGGTGGCTATTCAGCCCTAGGCTTCCTCCCATTCATTCTTCTCGCCCTGATGTGAAGGGGCGCTGGAGGCTCAGCCCACCTTCCAGGTTGCTTCCAGGTACTGTAGGAATTCAGGGGAGGAGACCGTTTGAAAATGAAGCTCTCTCCCCAGCAGGAAAGTCTAAGGAACTTCAGAGATGGTCAATCTGGTTTGAGTCCAGGTCTGCCTTTCATCAGCCATATGACCTGGGACCCGTCCCTCCACTTCTCCAGGCCTGAGGGGCTTTACCTACGGGAAGGGGTAAGACAGAGCCCACCTCACGGGGCTGACGGCAGGATTAATCCAGCTAATAAAGTAATGAATTAGCACAACCGTTGGCACACAAGAGCTGAACAGATGCAGCCACTATCATTATTTGGGGTGTTACAAATCAGTTTCCAAATCAAACTCGGCACGAGAACCCCTGTCTGTGATGTTAGGGTGTCGGGCAGGGTAAAGGGGAGTTTGGGGGCTGGCGTGGTACGAGAGGCTCTTAGGAGGTGAGTGTATGGGGAAAACTGGGATCCCCCGTGTGCGAGTGGCTTGTCCAAGGCTGTGTGAAAAATGACGAAGTTGCAACTCAGACCCCAGGTCTACTGATCACAGCCCCCACGTCCTGCCCACCGCTTACAGGACTGTACAGCGTGATGCATTCAGAGCAAACAGAGTTCTGCTCAACCAAACTCCATGAAATTATTGGGCTTTGGAGAATTTGAGTTGTGGTGATTTTGTCATCTTTTCTGCTAAGAACAGGAAAATGTCATTTAACTAGATTCCTGACAAACAGAAAACGAGAATTATCTGAATTTTCTTGGTGGGACAATGGAGTGATAATGGTAAAGGAGCCTCCAAACACTAAAATCTGTACGGTGCCTTCCAATTTTTCCAAATTCCCAGAGAGTCAATTATGTTTAGCCCTTGTTTTAGAATTATTGAGCCCCTACTATGTACAATGCCCTTTATGAGGCCCAGCAGGGGTGGCTACGGAAATGATTATGAGAAGATGCTGCCCGGGCTGAGCTTATAACTGAACACAGTGGTTCCTAATCAGGAAACCGCACTGGAAGCCCAGGGGGCTTTCAGAACACACGTGCCCAGGCGGGGGGCCCTGCGAGCTGGCACAGGACATCAGATGCACAACCCTGACTGAGAACCACTGTCCTGGCGGAAAGAGTGGCATTAAAAAAACAGCAACAAGACAAAGTAGAACGAATTCCCTCTGCGAAGTCATGGGCGGCATACCCTGGCATTCCCAGAGAAATAGAATATCCTATTAGGTTGAACACTCATTCCCCAGAGACTCTGGAGAAGTGAGTTGGCATTCCTGAAAGGAGGTTGGAACCGAACACTAAGGAAGGGAACTTGGCCACTGACTGTAGTTATCCTAAAAGCTTCGAGATGTCTGACCGGTTTATATTTATAGGAGCCTGGAGAAGAATCGCCTTTAAACTTCAAGATGTCAGAGCCGAGGCCCGTCTTGCTGGTTGTTTACGATCTCCTGTCTGAGGCTGTGTTGAGGGAGAGCCGGCTCCCTCTGGACAGGGAGGCAAGGCTGCTGAGGGGACACAGCTGCTGGACGGTCCCCTACGAGGGCCTCCTGGGTGCAAACCATGTCGTCGCTCACTGCGAGCCAAGCCCGTTCCCAGCTCCTCTTCCTACATTTTCCTCTCCCCGCCGCCGAGCATCCTGCAGACGTGCAATCCTGGACACAATCAGAGGCCCCCAAGCCCATCTTGTTCAGTCTGCTCCCTTCATGGATGGAGCCTCCGAGGCCGAGAGGGAGAAGGCAGCTTTCCTGAGCCCTCCAAGGGATCAGCCTTCCTGGGGACCAAGCAGGAGGGGCCGAGGCTCGCTGGGGGGGACGCCCCTCAGGGTGGTTTTCCCAGAGCCCTTTCTTTCCCTTCACTGCCCATGTTGGGACAGTGATTTCTCATATCCCTGAATTACCCTGGAAGCTCCTTGAGAAGCGTGCCCATGGCGCCCTCCCTTCACACAGCCCAGGGCAAGGACAAGTGTGTGGTTTCCAAGGTAACGCACGGATGAGGCAGCTCCAGCCTCCCGGCCGCCTCCTCTTCTCAAGGGTTCTTGTCTTGAGCCAGCAGAGAAGGAGTGGGAGGCGAGGCAGCGCCGCCTCTCCCTGCCCAGGTATCGACGCCTCCCCAGGCCCGTCTCCCCTCTGCCCCCTGCCAGAGTTCAAGGGCAGGGGACCCCCCTGGACCCCAGGAGCCAAGGCGCCCCTGGGGGACTTGGCGGGAGGCACGGGCCATAGGTCAGCAGAGCCCAGCAGGTGGCCCTGGGTGCTGGACCGACCCGAGGCTGGGGCATGTCTCCACATGCCCGGGCCAGAGGTTTCACCCCTGTTAACAGACACAGCGTCTGTCCCGCCCAGAAACCTGACACAGGGATGACATTTCCAAGTGATGGGACAGGAAGTCAGCCCAGGCAGCCGAGAGCCATGCCTCACTGCCACCCTGGGGCACGCGCGCCCCGTCGGTTGTGGGCCGTCAGGAGACACAAAGGGGACAGCGCGGTGAGATGCCTTCACAGCCATGGGAGGGGGCAGTGGGGGGGGCCCCCCTTTGAGGCAGGAAAGGTGAAACCCAAGCGTTTAAATATTTAACAAATAAAACCAAAATGTCACCCAGAGGCTGGGGTGGTAACCATGGCAATGCAGGGCCAGCGGCTGACCCGAGTGAACGGCTGCAAGGACTGAGGTGAGCCGACGAGCTGGTGGCAGGGAGGGACACCGCGGGTACGGCCAGCTCACAGGGGCAACTGCCGAGGCCCTCGCCCCTTTAGGATGAAGGAAGCATTGGCCAGAGCCAGGGCTGTGGGCTTCAGGTCAGCCACTCAATCCTCCTAGAGACTCAGCTTTCTCCTATATAGCATGAGGGGAGACTAAATCTGCCACACCTGCCCATGGGTTGTTGATCATTCATGCCTTCCTTCATTCATTCAATCAGCCCGCTTTACTGCGTACCTACTGTGTACCAGGAACTCTCTTGGTTCTGGGAGTACAGCAGGGAAGTCAATGGTTCCTACTGCCAAGGGGTCCACAGCCAGGGAAGGGGATGTAGGCAAGAAATAGCACCCACAATTCAACATAAGACACCCAATGGCAAGTAGGGGTTGGGTGTGAAGTCAACTCTAGGTGGTATTTGATTATGCTAGGCTACTGAAAGCAATACACCAGAAATGGGTGGACTTTTACAATGGGGATGTATTTGCTTACAAGCGTACAGTTTGGAGGCTGAGAACAAATGCCCAAATCAAGGCATCATCAGGGGGTGCTTCCTCCCAGGAGACCGGCTGCCGGAGATTCTGGGCATCTCTGTCACATGGTAAGGCTCGTGGCCACGTTTGCTGGTCTCTCCCTTCTCTTCTGAGTTTCCTTGCTTTCGGTTCCTGACTTCCTTGGCTTTCTCTCTTCTGTCTCTGAATCACATTCTCTTTAAAAGGACTCCAGTAAGAGGGTTAAAACCTACTCTGGCCACCCATTAGCTCACGTAACCTAATCAAAGGTCCCACCTACAATAGGTCCATTCCCAGGAATGGATTAACATTAAGAACATAATTTTCTGGGGTCCATTCAGCTTCAAGCCATCCCAGATGGGTACCTCACCCTGGGCATCGGAGTGGATGGAAAGGATTCCTGGAGGAGGAAATGTCAGTGCTGAAATCTAAAAGTCAAGGCGAAAGATCTGCTAATATGTTTGAAACACTCCAAAAAATACAAAGCACTAGACAAGATGTGAATCCGTCATCTAAGAAGCTGTCACACCACTCATGTGATCCATAACCCTCTGACTTCAGATGGTGGTCTGGGGAGGCTCTTCTGTTGGGGCCGCGTCGGTGGCCTGTTTCCATCCCCTCCCGTCTTTCTGCCTCTCTCCCCAGCCCCGCCAGCCCGCTCCCCACCCAGGCCAGGAGAAGCAGCCCTGTGCATCACCACCAAAGCAGGTGGCCAGGCCAGGCACTGTTCCCCGGAACACACGCCCATTTTCAATGTGTGCTGTGATCTACCAAAGGAGCATTAATTAAAGTGGAGAAGGCGATGGGTGTGAGCTTAGCAGAGGAGGCTGCTATCCAAAATTTCCTAATCGAGCTCAGCACCCCTACAGTACTGGAGCCACCTGGGGACCCGGAGCTCCCTGCTCCTCTCTGCTCATCACATAGCGCCCGGGCCAAGCCGGGCCAGCTAGGGGTCTTGGAATCCCCGGGTCCCCATATTTATTCGGTTCAAAAGGGGTGCTTTGCACAGTCTAAGTCAACCCGTCTGGAGAGCTCATTTAAACAACCCCAACTCCTGGAGTCCAGATCAGGAACAAGGCCTTGCGTTCCTGTATAGCTTAATATAATACCGGATACATCTCAGACTATGGTGGGCTGATAATTAACAAGTATTGGTAAAGTCCCTTGAGGGTCTGAAGGAAAATATTTATATGGAACTATTAAACTGTCCCATCTGGGAAACCCCAGGTACCCCCTCAACCATTTGGGGACTCCCAAGAAAATAGGCCCAGCCCTGGATTTCCAGGCTGCCCTTATTAAACGCATTTCTTTAGAGGAGAAGCAAAGACTACCAGGTCGCTCCCAGGAAACCTCTCTTGTTATTCAGATGTGGCTTCTCTCTCTCTCTAAGCCCAACTCTGCAAGGAAAATCATTATCCTCCCTGCTATGTGGGACATGACATCCAGGGGTGTGAGTCTCCCTGGCAACGTAGGAGGTGACTCGCGGGGATGAGCCTGGCCCTGGCACTGTGGGATTGACAACAATTTTCTAACCAAAAGGGGGTAATAAAATAAGGCGTCAGTGGCTAAGAGAGGTCAAATGGAGTCAAGAGGCTATTCTGGAGGCTGCTCTTAGGCAAGCTTCAGTTAGGTGCCGCTAAGTGCCCCGGCTTGCCAAACCCCAACCACATCAGTCCTGTGAGCTCAACACCTAGGGCTCGAATTTGGACTCTGTAAAAGTTTCATGCACTAAGTTTGCTTTCCTGGAACCTATGATTTCCAGAAGGTTCTAGGTCAGATAAGTCCTGAAACCCAGAGGGGCCAGCCTCTCCAAGATTATCAACTAATTACATCCTTTAATGTGGAAACCCCTTCTCAACATGAAAAAGTGAGAATGGGCATTGCCTATAGGTTGGGAGAAGGATGGAAGAAAAGGAGGAGGTAGAACAGAGAAAACAGGATTTAACAAATGAATATGGCTGCTGAATCACTATATAAATACTCCTTCTAGCCCCCAGTGTTTTGGAGAAGCTAGAAGGAAAAATCTGAGATGTTGGAATGGTAGGCCATGGCAAACTCTAAAATCTGTGATGTAACTACTTATTGAATTGTACTCTGAAAAATTATTGCTTTTTCTTTCTTTCCTTTGTATATATGTTATATTTCACAATAAAAAAATGTTTTAGAAAAAAGGTGGGGGGGGGGGGCGGTGCTTTGGCCATTGTCTTTAAGCCCGGTGCAGACAATTTAAATCCATCAGCCAACCAGCCAACCACCAGGTGCCTGGAAGGGGGACGGGACCCCTTCCCCACATTGGGCTCAGGCGGCCTCCGTCTCCCACCCGTCTCGCCCCACCCCTTCCCTGAAATGCTCCAGGCCAGCTCTGTCCCAAACATACAAGGTCTCTGCATCTGGGGCACAGAAGGCTCAGCTAACGCCTCCTCCCTCTGAAAGCAGCCCCAGTCCTTCTGGGGGAAATGCATCGCTCCCTCCTCTTTGGCCACGCGCTGTTTCACACACAGCTCTGACTACGGCACCAGTGCCTGGGTCACAGCAGAACAAGGTCCAGGACTGTTAGTTCCCAGAGGCAGCGAGTGGCTCTGAATTATCCCTGGATTATCAATACCTGGCACAGAGTAGTGCTGCAATAAATGCTTGTTGACTGACTGACTGACTGACTGAATGGGCTCAGCTTTTTGGTAAACTGTATTAAGGCTAGCAAATTCAGAGAGGTCGGTACACAGCTTTGCCAGTGTGCTCCCTTCTCAGTGCCAGGTGACCTCACAGGCAAGTTTCAGGATGTGCCTTGAGCCTACTCCGTTATAGGACCAGCAAGACTCATCCTGAACCGTCTTGTCTCTGCCCTTTTGGGAAGTCGCCACTAACCCAGGATTGACCCATTTAGCAGTGGGACCCCGAAGCTTCACCAGTGACACCTCCTGCATCCCCCAGATACCTGTGTCCCTGGGACAGCCGTGCACCCAGGAGGATGCCCCGACCGAGGGGACGGTCATGCAGTTAGCCTGTGCGTCATGTGAGCTGTCTTTTATATATAATTTATGCCCCATAAGTTGACGTATTTTCCCTGCCAGCTGAAAACTTCATTGGTATTTAATAAAAATAACCTATTTTATACACGCAATACATTAAAAGTCTCCCCTTTTCTTGATCCCCTATATTTCAAATTAATGAGGTTGAAGGCCCATAACTTGTCACTATCATTATGTTTCTGCTGAGTTGATAGTAGACTGGGAGCCTCTGGAGGCCAGGGTAAGCTCTGGACAGGACGACACCCCCAAACAAGAGTGGACACGGCAGAGCGGTGGTGCTCTGATGGATACCTTTTATTTTGCATATGGCCAATAACTACAAAGTAAGATCAATTTGCTGTAAAGTTCCCGTCCCCAAGTTGGGTGAGGTGAATTCCGCTACTGCCTCGTGTCTCAGCCCGGGCTCACAGCAGGCCCCCAATTTAATTGAACAAACATGAACTAAGCGTCTGCCGTGTGCCAGGCACCATCCTCGGCGTTGGGACCCACAGACACTGCCCCTGCGGCCTCACCAAGGGCCCTGAGGCTCTGCCCACCCCTGCAGAAGCTGGGTGTCTGCACACAAGCCACCCACGGCCCTCCAGCCATTCCTCCTGGGGCATCCACGCCCCTCCCCTCCGCACGTGCTCCTGGCCCGGGACCTGACCTCTTGGTTACTGTCTCTCCCACTCGGCTGGCTCCTTTCTGCAGCTGCCAGACAAACGAGGCCTCTCCCAGCCACAAAAACAGACCAGACACCCCTCCCTCGGCATGGTGCCCTCCCCTGCTGCCACTCTGGTTTTCCTCCATTTGCAGCCAAGCATCCTGAAAGGGTGGCCCAACTTTACCCGCCACTTTCTCACCTGGCTTAGCCCTAACACGGTGCACAACGGCCTCCTTAGGACCTAAAGCACAGGTCCCCAACCCCTCAGCACCGCTATTAGTGAGCACTCCTCCCCTCCCTGGCTTGGTGGCCCGATCTCCTGGGTCACCCAGTCCCTGGCCCCTGCACGTAGAGCCCACATCGCTGTCCTGGCAGCAGCTGAATCCACACGTGCCACGAACCCCAGCCCCTCAAATTCACCATGGCCCAAACTGAAGTCCTTGTCATTCACCACCTTGGCCCCCTCTGTGGTTTCAGTTTTGGTGAACGTTTCCCCCCACCACTGAGTTTAGTCAAGCTCATGGTTCTCCGCCCTGTCCTGAAGACGGCGCTTCCCATCCCGGCGGGGGACCGAGGCCTGGCAATGCCGCTTGCTCAGCACTGCTGGGGCACAGCTGCTCCCGTCTCCACGCGCTTGCCCTTGTCCCGGCTGAGACTGGTCAGCCCTCACCTTGACCATGGCTGAGAGGCTTCTACCTCTTCCGCCTCCCTCCCTAGCTCTTCTAGCATGTGCCACACTGCAGCTGAAACGCAAACCTGATCGTCGCCCTCTCCCCCTTCCATTGTCCCACTTCCACTTGGACAGTTGCAAACTCTTTCTCCAGGCAGACACATCAGTGTGTGGCCCTGACCCCTCCCCACTGCCCCAGGACCTGGTCCTGAAGGCGTTCCAAATGCACTCTGCGCTTTCCTTGTTCAGGGGCTTTGCTTTTTTGAGCCTTCTGCCTGGGATACGCCTTCCACCCCGGCCAACACCTCCTCACCTAACTTTTGCATGTATTAGCTAATTTGATCTGCACGACGGCCCTTTGCAATAGGTACTATTATTAGTTCCATTTTACAGAAAGGAAATGGTTTAGGAGAAGTTAAGTAAAACAAAGCATGAGTTGAACCCAAGCCAGGCTGCTCTGAGGTCAGCATTCTCAGCCACCTCCTATTCTCCCTTCTAGAGCTGGTACCAGAGATGTTCATTAGAGCTACAGATTCACTTGGTCAAGTTTGGGGACCACTTGAAGACAAGGATGTGGATGGGGAGATGCAAAGGGGACTGCAGAATTTCTAGCCCAGAGAACTGGGCCTCTGTCCCAGGCTCTGCACAGAATATACACTGAATAAATGAATGAGTTACTTGGATAATCCAGGGGAGGGGAGTGGAAACATAAGGGGAGCAATAAAGAGTTATTGGATCATTGGATCACTTTTAATGTTTCTGCAACGACATGCCAATGGCATCTAAAATGAGGAGGCTTCAGCCTGGGGAGAGGAGGCCAGTGCTGCTCACTGGGGGTTGTTGGTGAGCCTCAAACTGTGGGCGTGAAAGTACCGTCCAGGGGAGATGGCACAGTCCTCAGTCAAAGTTTTAGTTAATAAACAAAATGCATTGCCTCTGTTATTGGTCTGTTTGTTTCCAGGACACACTGGCCTGAGGATAACAGCCCGTGCCCTTGAGAACTGCCTGCCCCAAAACGCCAAGAGAAGGGGAAACTGAGGAAGGACTGGGCTGCCATCTTCAAGCTACGGAGGCTGCCATGTGAAAACGCAGCTCCTGCTTCCCCGGCTCCCCACGCAGAACCAGGGCAGAGTGGAAGCCGCAGGGAAGCCCGCGTCCTCTCGGCGCAGGGAAGCCCTAAAGGCCACGCTGCCCGGAAGCGGGAGAGGCACAGTGACAGCCCTGACAGGTGCGCGCAGAGGTGGGAGGGGCGACGGCTCTGGGGGCAGGGGAGGGAACTAAGCCACCTCTGGGAACCTTCCAACCCAGGGGCTCTGCGATTTGAAGCCAGAGTTTGGTTGAAAGTTTCCCAATTATGTTTCAGAAATTCTTCTACCTGAAAAAGTCAAGCCCTCTAAACAAATAGGAATCATATTCTAGAAGGTACCCCCAGCCTTTTGTGGGTGCTGGGCCTGGGCCTGGGGCCTGGAGGTGAGAGTCTGGGACAGCACTGAGGGGCAGGGGGTGGGGACACAGTCAAACGGCCCCTGGTAAAGCTTAGCCAAGTGAGCAGCAGTGCGTGTAGATGAGGGAGCTGGTCGGTCACATTCTCAACAAAAGGCCCTGACATCACCCCAACGAGGAGAGGAGGCAGCTACTCCCTGACCCCGCCCTGTTTCACAACAGATGAGCAGCAGCCAGCCCTCCCCTAGGGAAGGATGTTTTCCAAGGGGTCTTGTCCAGATAACCAGGCAGCCCGCCTGGGCCAGCTCCTCCCTCCATTCCCAGGGCGGCCACCAGCCAGGCCCAGCCCAGAGATTCATGGACTGGTTTACTGTCCCCAGCTAACACAGGAGGAAACCGAGGCCCAGGGCCACAGAGCTAAGTAACGGTAGAACCAGCTTTAGAAACCAGATAGCTTGAGTCCAGCAGCTTTTCATTCAAAAAAATGTGTCTCCAACGCCTGCTCTTTGTCAGACCCTGTGGGGCCCTGGAAATACAGACGATGGAAGCCGCTATTGCTGAGGTGGGGAGAGAGACAGAACAGAAACGCACGCTATGGCTGGGAGATGGGTGCACGGGGGACCCTGAGAGGCAAGCCCTCCTCCCACCGGCTGTGTGAGCCAAACCTTTCCCATTTCTCGCTGGCATGAGATGGTCCAGCTTTTTGTAGAAAGAGCTTTAGCAGAAAAGTAAGAGGCACAGAGGGAGCCAAGTGCTGGTGACACTTCCTCCCATGTGACTGAGAAGGCAGGTAGGATAAAGGGCTGGGGGTTGGGGGCTGGGAGCACAGGCAGGGCTAGGCCACAGCAGGGAGGGAGCTGACCACCTGGGACCTGGACCAGGGTCCAGCTGAAAGCAGTGGGGCAAAGGTCAGGGGAGAGGAACCAAACACCGCCTTTCACAAAAGCCCGTCCTGCACTCTGCACTACTGCCAACCCTCTTAAGAATTCACAAAGTGGGTGACATGGCTCCCATACCTCAGATGGGGAAACTGAGGTTTGGAGAAGTTGTGATCAGCCCCAGATCATTCAGACGGAAGTGTCTGAGTCAGGATGCAATGCCAATGAGTCTACTTTGTTTCTCCAAACCGTGAGTGTTGGGCCAAAATAAGTGACCCAAAAAGCAGCATCCTTGCCCACGATTCGGGCTGAAGCAGGGCTGGGTATGAGCTGGGGATGGGGCAAAGGCTGCCGGTAGATGCTAACCTATCAGCAGTATGGCCCCGCCACCAGGCCAGAACTGAGGTCACCACTGCAGCCGGGTGGGATCAGGTCCGAGAGCCAGGGCTCCGGGCCGGGCTGGAGCCCAGGCTCCCAGGGGAGTGGGAGGGTGGCCCGCCTGGCGCTGCTCAGCCCAGTGCCTGGAGCAGAAAGCAGGAGCCGCAGTGTGGGAGGGCTGGGAGGTGCTCCTCTCCCTCTCCCTCTCTAAAGCCTGGCTCATAACTGAGTTTAAAGATTCTGCCTTTTTACTTTGGGATTGTTTCTGCACAGGTCAGAGTGATACATCATAAGCTAGACTCCTACAGATAAGGCCCCGGGGGCTCAGAGGGGTTGAGGGACCACCTGGGGGCAACTGGGGACTGGGGGCTGGGGGGGTAAGCCTGGCCTAGAGCCCAGTCTGTTAACGGCTCCTGGTCCTGCTATGGTCCCTTGTCCCCGTTCCTTCTGTGGGAACTCCTGGCTCTGATCTTGGGTTTACTAGACAGTGGCCTGAGTAACACCCACAAGCTCTGTCCAGTTCAGACTCCATGAGGGAAGTTGCTTGGAGACATCTGAGATTCTCAGCCCTTACAGCATAACCTCTGTCTGAACCAAGAGTCCCGGCCATCTAGATTAGTGTCCACTGGTCACTGGCCACTGAAGCCTTGACAAGATGGCCAGGAGTCAAGGATGCTGCAGCCAGGACATCCACGGTGGCAGGGTCACCCCCTGACACTCAGCAGGAAAGCAAATGCCACATTAGGGAAAGGAGACATCACACCTGCCTCTGCACAGCCAGAAAATGCCAGGCAACAAAAATGGGCTGGATTTGAAACTGGTTTGGCAATTTACAAAGCATTCTCACATACACTGCCTCATTTGACCCTTGCAACAATCTGGCAAAGTTAGAATGAAAACCTCCATGTTCTAGATAAGACAGGGAAACCAGAGAAGCTACAGGAATCGCCAAAGACACACACACCAAGAGAAGAGATCCTAGCCCCGCAATGATCCCAGTTTTTCTGACTCTGAACTCTTCGCCTGCTGCCCAGATGTGGAGCCATCTGTGCTCCCCTTGCCAAAGGACCAGGATTGTTTCCAGGTTCACATGTGGGTGAAAAGAAACATCTGGATACTTTAGAGCTACCCAAGTCCACAGCAGAGAGGCCGGGTGAGGGGGCGACACATTGTCCCAAGAAGATGCCTCCGAACTGTTTGCTCCTGCCTGACCTTCC
>PVIY010020543.1:0-43901 GCA_004026745.1 Myrmecophaga tridactyla
CTAGTAATCTGCCCCAAAATACAGGTTTGGTTATTGATATTAAACTGGTAATTTTCCACTTTTTCTAACCACTGTACATTTTATGCTGTTACTAAAGTGCCTGTCCAGCACTGGATGTTAGAGACAGTCTCTCACAAACACTAATAAAAGGAAAGCCATCATCGTGAGTACGATATTAATGCAGACAAAACATGGAGTTTATTCTTTCATAGGAACATTGTAAGTTTGTTTTTTCTTGGATCCACTTTCACCTAATATTAAACTAATTCTTCTGGTAGCTCATCCTATTTTTGCTTCTGTTTGGTTCCATTTCTATGATTCCTTTATTTCCACTGATGTTTTGTGATAATTAAGATAAATTTAACCAATCATGATTTATTTCCTAGCATATGTGTGACAGTACCCAATATTAAAATTAAATATGTAATATGGGCACAGAACTTACAGTGAAATTGTGTCAAGACACAGGAAAACTGCATTAATGTCTATTTTTGAAAGTAGGAAATAGTTTGTTGAAAATATTCAAATTGGAATGGGCGTATATTTACTTTTTAATTTCAGTCAATTGGTTCATGTTAATATCTTATCTATTAGATGTTTAAACAGCAGTTACCTTTGTTTATTGTTATCTACTCTGGTGGAAATCTTAAAACAGTGATAGCTTTTGCTATACCAACTCTCAACCACTTAACTTTTTGAGTTGAATATTAGTTGGGGGGGGGGAATGTTTGTGCTTCATCTCACTTTAGAAATAATGTCAAAAAATGTTTAGCATGCCCTTATATATATATATATATATATATTAAATACAAAAAAAACCCAATTAAACGCAAACATTTCTATTTTGATCATTCTGTTCCACATATATAATCAGTAATTCACCATATCATCACATAGTTGCATATTCATCATCATGATCATTTCTTAGAACATTTGCATTAATTCAGAAAAAGGAATAAAAAGACAACAGAAAAAGAGATAAAATGAAAACAGAAAATAATATATATATATATACATACATAACATACCCCTTACCCCTCCCTTTCATTGATCACTAGCATTTCAAACTAAATTTATTTTAACATTTGTTCCCCCTATTATTTATTTTTATTCCATATGTTCTACTTGTCTGTTGACAAGGTAGATAAAAGGAGCATCAGATACAAGGTTTTCACAATCACACAGTCACCTTGTGAAAGCTATATCATTATACAATCATCATCAAGAAATATGGCTACTTGGGTGGCTGCCGTGGCTCAGCAGGCAGAGCTCCGACCTGCCGTGCTGGAGGTCTGGAGTTCGATCCCTGGTGCCTCCTGCCCATATGCAAATTTAAAAAACAAACAAACAAAAAAAAACATGGCTACTGGAACACAGCTCTACATTTTCAGGCACTTCCCTCCAGCCTCTCCATTACATCTTGGATAACAAGGTGATAACTACTTAATGCATACGAATAACCTCCAGGATAACCTCTCGACTCTGTTTGGAATCTCTCAACCATTGACACTGTGTCTCATTTCACTCTTCCCCCTTTTGGTCACAAAGGTTTTCTCAATCCCTTGATGCTGTCTCAGCTCATTCTAGGGTTTTTCCCAATCCCTCGATGCTGAGTCTCAGCTCATTTTAGGGTGTCTGTCCCACGTTGCCAGGAAGGTTTACGCCCCTGGGAGTCATGTCCCACGTAGAGAGGGGGAGGGTGGTGAGTTTGCTTGTTGTGTTGGCTGGAGAGAGAGGCCATATCTGAGCAACAAAAGAGGCTCTCTTGGGGTTGACTCTTTGGCCTAATTTTAAGTAGGCTTGACCTATCCTTTGTGGGATTAAGTTTCATATGAAGAAACCCCAAGACTGGGGGCTCAGTCTATAGCTTTGGTTGTCCACATTGCTTGTGAGAATATCAAGAATTCAACTTGGGGAGTTTGAATTTCCCCCCGTTCTCACCATTCCCTGAAGGGGACTTTGCAAATACGTTTCCATTCACTGATCAAATCACTCTGGGATTCATCAGGGCATCATGGTGGACAAACCAAAAAAATCTCATGTCCTATCCAAGGTTCCATAGCATGTCCTTTTAAAGAAAATATAAGGTTTCTAATTTTCTTATTACCATGGTAATTCAAGTGAATTAGAAGTATTTAACTGTAGTCTTGAATCATAAAGTTGGGATGTATATATCAGGGTCTCAACTTGATGTAAAGTAAACTTGATGTAAAGTAAAACCTGGAAGATTTTTTTCTTTAATAACTGATTTAATCCATAACAAATTTAGCTTCACTTCAATATTTATTTTATATTTGTGCATTCAACAGTGCTCTGATTAGGAAATATCTGATAGTTACTATTTTATTTTATTTTTTTTAGTGATTAGATAAAATAAATTTCTAGGGTCTCTACTGCTGGATTTTTTTTTGTCTTACCCATCCATGGCAGCCAAAAAAAAAAAAAAAAAGAAAAATCACTCAAAATATTCAGGTTTGCATATTAGCTTCCTCTCAAAGGGAGTTATCATATCTCACAGTTCAAGTGTTTTCTATAGATCAGTAACATTATACTGACATGTAATTGCAATTTACTATGCAGGAAAAATGATTCAAGAAGAAAAATAACCTACAGTTATCTATTTATCTTTGTATAGTCAATTGTTTAATTTACTCTTTTGACAAACATTTATACTTGAATAAAATGCTTATGTGTGTATAGAAATGTCACAGTGCAAGATGCTGCTAGCTCAGGCATAAAGTATAAAAATTATTTTGTGAAAAAAAATGCATGGAAGATCTACTAGATGGAAACAATAAGAAAATAAAAAGCTAATTAATCCAAAAGAAAGTAAGAAATGAAAGAAAAGTGAAATAAAATAAAACATCTGGTGAGACAGAAAACAAATCAATCATCAGAGTGTATATAAGTAAGTAGTTACATTAAATATAAATAGACCAAATAATCCAAATAAATATTGTTAATCTTAATATTGTTGTTGGATTGGTTGGAAAACAAAACCCTACTGTATGCTGCTTACAAGAGACAGACATTGATATAAGAACACAGAAAGACTGAAAATAAAAGTATTGAAAAAGAACACCATGCAAACACTAATGAAAAAGAGGTGGAATAGCTATACTAATATCACACAAGAATGGTTTAAGGCAGGAAAAATTACTAGAAATAAAGAGAAAGTCAATAATTATAAAGGAGTGAATCTTTCAGGAAGATATATCAATTCTAATGTAAATATGCCCAAGAAGACAGCCTTAGAGTATATGAAGCAAAAAAATAGACAGGATTGTGTGAGCCAGGGTTCTCTAGAGAAGCAGAACCAACAGGAGAGATCTGTAAATATGCGATTTATAAAGTTGTCTCATGCAACTGTGGGAATGCAAGAGTCCCAACTCCATAGGGCAGGCTGTTAAGATCAACTCCACAGGAGAGGCTTCTCCACAGGATCAACTCCACAGGAGAGGCTTCTGGCTGAAGCAACAGTGAAAAAAATCACTCATCTCCTTTAAAAGCCTTCAACTGATTGGAATATCTTGCTGTGGGAGAAACGCCTTAGTTGAACAAGCAGACAAAATATCAGTAATATATAGATGGTCTGAAGAACATGATTAATAAAACTTGACCTACCGTTATATACAGAACATTACACACAGCAATGACAGAGCACACAGTTATTTCAAGTGCACACAGAATATTTGCCAAAATTGATCATATGCTAGGTCAGAAAACATTTGTATTATTTTCCTAGGACTGCAGTAGCAAAATACCACAAAATAGGAGGCTTAAAAAACCAGAAATTTATTGTCTCACAGTCCTTGAGGCTAGAGACCTGAAAAAAAGGTGTTGGGAGGGCCATCCTCCTTCCAAAATTTCTAAGGAAGAAAGCTTGCCTTTTTTCGCTTTTGGTGGTTGCTGGCAATCCTTAGTGTTTCTTGTTTTGTGGCAGCACAACTTCAAACTCTGCCTGCATTGTCAAATGATATTCCCCTTTGTGTCTGTACCTAAACTTCCCCCTTCTTAGAAGGACATTATATCCGGGTCCACTCTAATCCAGGATGACCTCATCTTAACTTGATTATATCTGCAAAGGCTCTATTTTCAAATAAGGTCACACTCACAGTTACTAGGAGTTAGGAATTGAGTATAACTTTTTAAGGGGACAAAACTCAGCCCACAAAGCACGCGTTAGCACATTTTAGAGGTTTGAACTCATATAGACATGTGCTCTGGCTAAAGTGGAATCAAGTTAGATATGAATAAAAGTTAATTAGAAAATCCTCAAGTTTAGGAAGGTAAGCAATACACTTCCAAATAAACAATAGGGTGAATGTATTTTGCATGTGGGAAGAACATGCCCTTTTTTGGGGTCCAAAGGGCAAACTATGGTAGATTGAACTGTGTCTCACACAAAAACATGTTAAGTCCTAAACCCTGGCACTGTGGGTGTGAACTCATTTGTAAATGGCATCTTTGGAGATGCTATTTAGATGAGGGCAAATTGAATCAGGGTGGGCCTTAATCTGATAAGACTGGAGTCCTTTTAAGTAAAGGAAATTTGCTCATGGGAGTACAAGTCATGTGACAGATAAAGAGATTGATTGCCAGCAAGCTACCACCAAAATGCTACAGACTTTGGAGAAAGCATGGCTTCTTGACACCTTGATTTTGGACTTTTAGTCTCCAAAACTGTGAGACAATAAATTCCCGTTGTTTAAGCCAACCAATGTGTGGTACTTGTTATGTCAACTTTGGCAAATTAAGACAATATATTTATTCAAGATTATGTATGAATATTCATAGACGCACTGTTCATTATAGCCCCAAATGGGAAACCACAAAGAAGTTCATCCATAGAAGAGTGAATAAATAAATAATGAGAGCAGTGAAAACAAAATGGATGATTATTAAAAACATGATATTGATCAAAAGAAGAATGAAGATTTACACAGAGTTCAAAAACAGGGAAAACCAATCTATAGTAATGGAAGTCAGGACAATGGTCACCAATGCTGGGAGGTGACTGGGAGGGAATAAAAATGGGCTTCTCTGATGGCTGCAGATGAAGATCTAAATATAAAGGGTTAAATAAGAAAACCAAGAAGGAAGTATGAGAATATATTCATGAACTTGCAGTAGGTAAAAATATATTAAATTGTGTTTTAGTTCTTGATTTAGGTGCTGGTTACTTGCTGGTGTTCACTTGAGAAAAGAGCTGTACACCTGTGATCTGCATTTAGTTATGTTATTGCTAATAAAAATTTGACTGAAAACCAACCAACCAACCAACCAACCAAACAATCCCCCCAAACACTGCGTTCATTTTTTCTGCTAATCAAATGAAAAGGGTTCAAAACCAGGCAAATGAAAGGAAGAAATGATGTCCTTCACTATCAGAGTAGAAGTTGCAGCAGATGATAAATTCTACTCAATAGATTACTTGTTTTTAAATTTTGGTGGTGGTGGTGGGGGTGCATGATCCGGGAATTGAACCTGGGTCTCCTGCATGAAAGGTGATGAGCATTCTACCACTGAACCACCCATACACCCAATAGATTGCATTTTTACTTACAAATATCTTGATCTCCTGTAGAAAAGATGGAAAACAAATGCCAAGTATTAATAGCAATAGTTATTCTCCCAAATACTAAGGAACACTTCATCTTCATAATCATTAAGTGCTTTTTGATCTGACACTATAAAACTCATTTACAGAGAGATAGTTTTCATGTATGGCTTTCAGTCTTTTTTGGGGGGGGGGAGTCCCTTTTTTCTTTATGAAAATTTTCAACCTGAAACAAACACCCCCCTCCAACATTTTCACTTCTATTTTTTAAGTACATTATATTTTTAATATTCATTGACTTTTTCAATGTGTGGCTAAAAAAATTGAATCATAAAATTAAAAAAATGGACTCATAGATATCAATTTTGCATGAGTAAGCGTACTAAATAAAAGCGAAGCATTTAATCTCTTGCAAATTGTCACAACCTGGCATCGCTCTCACAGTTCTTGGTAAAGACAGCCCTCTAGTGGAAACAGACCTTCAGATTTTTAAAGCCTGGCAAATAGAACGCATATGAACGTTTAAACCCTCAGCCCAGCTATAAGCTACAATGCTGGTTTAAGGCTTAAAAATAAGTATAGAGAAAGGCCTGCCCAGATGAGAATGGCAGGATAAGATGCCTTAGGGCTCTGTCCCCACCACAGAAACTTTGAACAACCAGCAAGTACTAGAAGAAACATTTTTCTCAAAGCTCCAGAAAACAGTTTAAGGACTGAAGAAAAAGGGTGAGTACCATTCAAAAAAAGGCTACTCAAAAGCAGTAGTATCTGTTGGTGGCCTGGCTGGTCCCTTTCCTATGTGGTGGGCTTGGTGCAGAGATGGCCCTTGCTCCCAGCATGGATACCTGGTCCCAGTTCCAGAGGGAGCAGAGCAATCCTCGTGAACAAATTGGGAGCATGTATGCATGGCTCATTCCATCTGCTGGTGGCCTGAGGGCTCTAGCAAGGGAGGAGAAAAGTCTCAAAGGGACATTGTTGAGATATATGAAAAATTGAAATATGGACTGTGTTATATCAATGTTAAATTGCTTGAATTTGATAACTACACTTATGGTGGTCACATAAATGAACATCCTTGGTCTTAGGAAATGTACATAGCTGTATTGTGTTCAAGGAGCATGATATTTACAACTTACACTCAAGTGTTCAGAAAGAGGGTTGAAAAATACAGAGACAGACATATAGATAGATGGAGAGATAGAATGATATGGAAAATGTGGCAAAACGTTAAAATTGGTGGATATGTTTATTTGGGGGAGGTGTGGTAAGAATATGTTGGAAGGCTCTGTATAGATTTATATTATTTTTGTAACTGTCTCGTAACTTTGAAAGTATTTCAAAATAAGTAAAAACAAACAAACAAAAAAAGGATTTAAAAAGTATCCCATATTCAGAAACTCATTTTTTGTCCAGGACAGGAAGTGGGAATGGGGTGGGGGTAGGGAATATTGGTGCTTTGTACACAGTCCGTTAGAATGTATACAGAGAGCACTGGACTCAAATATGCATTGGTTTGGGCTGTGTGGAATACTTCCTCAAGGCGGTCAGGAAAAAGATGATTTTATAGGATGGCAGGAAGTTTTGTGATTTAAACTGAAGAACCAGCACCAAGTTGTGGTGTAAGAAGTTCATTTACTTGATGGCAAATCAGCCCAACGTAAGAGTTTTAGGGTAAGCATTCTTTATGTTGCTGATTTAAATAACCAAAGCATTGTGATACACCAAAAACATCAAAAAGGCTGATTCTGAGAAGAAATAATTTAAAACAAAGAGTCTGAATGAGCAGTCAGAAGACCTAGGTTACATTTGCTTCTGGTGTATATAATCTTCCCGATTTTGCTCATCTTGTTTATAAACATAGTATAGCAATAACATTCACTCCTTGGCTTACACCTCGGTGGAGAACGACTCTGTCATTTTGGTTCCTACCTGATGCCTTGGATGCTCGTTGTGAATCGTGGTACACAGAGGAAAGAGTAAAACTCTTTCATTGTAGCTTACCATCCAGCAATGTTTCTCTAACTTTCGACGTCCATGGATCACTTATCCAGCCTACTGTTGATGAACATTTGGGTTTTTCTAAGTTTTTGCTTTTATGAACACAGCTACTAAGAATATTTGTGTACAGGTCTTTGTGTGGTCCTGCACTTTCATTTTCTCTTGGCTAGATGCCTAGAATTAGAATTTCTGGGTCACTTATCAGAAACTTTGTTTTAGTTTGCTAGCTGCTGGAATGCAATATATCAGACACAGAACAGCTTTTAAAAGGGGGAATTTATTAAGTTGCAAGTCCACAGTTCTAAGACTATGAAAAATGTCCAAATTAAAGCAAGGTTATAGAAATGTCCAATCTAAGCCACACAGGGAAAGATACCTTGGTTCGAGAAGGCTAATGATGTTCAGGGTTTCTCTCTCAACTGGAAAGGCACAAGGCAAACATGGTGGCATTTGCTAGTTTTCTTTTCCGGGGGGTGTTTTCCTTCTTCATCTCCAGAGGTCTCGGACTTTAGCTGCTCAAGCTCTGCGTTTCTCATGGCTAGTTCATTGTTCTGAAGCTTTCTCCAAAATACTTCCTCTTTTAAAGGATTCAAGTAAACTAATCAAGACCACTTGGAATGGCTGGAGTCACATCTCCGTCTCATCAAAAGTTAATAGCCAGAGGAGGTGCAAGGGTAGTTAAATGGTAGAATTCTCACCTGCCATGCAGGAGACCTGGGTTTGATTCCGGCCTGTACACTTCCCAAAAAGCAAACAAGCAAGTAAACAAACAAATGAAAAACCAACCAAACAAAAATCCAGCAAATGGTGTTGCAATAAGGGGATACTTACCTGGAAAAAGAATGAAATGTGACCCCGCCATACAGCATACAAAAAAGAAAAAGTTAATAGTCACAACTGGGGAAGTCACATCTCTTTGGAGATAATCAAGTTCCCAGTATACAGTGATGAATAGGGTTCAAGAGAAATGGTTGCTCCTACAAGATTGATTAGGATTAAAACATGACTTTTTTGGGGTACAGGTGGGTCTTGATTGGTTTTACTGGAATCCTTTAAAAGAAGCACTTTGGGAAAAGCTAGAGAACTACAAGAGAGAGCCACAAGATTCTGAGAGAGCAGAGAAGGCCACAGAACCATGAAACAAAGCGCCACCCAGCCAGAGACTTTTGGAGATGAAGAAGGAAAACGCCTCCCGGGGAGCTGGAGAGGAAACTAGCCATGTGCCTTTCCATATGAGAGAAAAACCCTGACCATGTTTGCCATGTGCCTTTCCACTTGAGACTAAAAATGTGAACCTCATCTGTTGCTAATTACATCTGCAGTCGGCTAGGAGGCGTGCCTGCTGCAATGAATGACGTTTGACTTAATTGTCTGCTGCTTAAATGAGACAGCTCAATGTAGCACAGCCCAAGCAGCTCAGCATACCTCATGTTGGCACTTGCACCTCAGCCCAGGCCTTTGGAGATACAGAAAGAAATCACCCCGGGAAAAGTTGTTGGAACCCAGAGGCCTGGAGAGAAGGCCAGCAGAGACCGTCATGTGCCTTCCCACGTAAGAAAGAAACTCAGTGGAAAGTTAACTGCCTTTCCTCTGAAGAACTAACAAAATAAATCCCCTTTCATTAAAAGCCAATCCGTCTCTGGTGTGTTGCATTCCGGCAGCTAGCAAACTAGAACACATAGTTTTATTAAGACAGTTGTAACTCTTTCAAACATTTTACAACAATGCAGCCAAAATTTTTAAAAAAGTAACATCTAAAATCTTATTTCTGTTCTTAAGAAAAAAGATTGTGCTCTCTAAGCAGTTTTTTTTTTTTAAACTGGTTTGATTCCGTATCTAGAACCTCCAGCTTTGTTCACGGCTCAGGCAGTAGTTTCATGAGGCCCTGTGTATATATGTACCTTTACTCATAGTTTTGGCTGTGATATGCATTTTAACTCTTCTTGGCAATTACTAAAGGATTTTGTAGAGAAAGAAAGACCTGCCTTCAGTCCCTGCACATTGGTCTCACTCTTAGACAGCTGTTCTTGACTTTCTTCTGTGAGCAGAAACTGAAAAAAAAAAAGAGCTTTATAGTCCCATAAAACATTTCTACAGTTTTTTTTCCTCCCCAAATCAGGAAATGTTGTCTTCAGTCTTTAAAGAAATCCAGGATAAAAACTTTACTCCTGCTTTCTTTTTTTGTCTATTTGCTCTTCATGAACATCTACTCCTTTTCCAGTAAAGTTGCCCTGAGCATGTCTAATAGATTGGATGATTTAGTATTATAATATTGTGAGTAATCCGAAAGTTTTATGTACATTCAGTTGCAATCCCAATAAAATTTCGGTTGGAATTTTTGAGGAATTTGATAAATCTCTGAATTTTATATGGTAGCATAAAGGTCCGTAAGTAGCTAAAAACAAAAAATGGAGAGCATTTGAGATATTAAATTGATTACAAACAACAATAATAAAAACAGTGCTGTGTACTATTGGCATAAAAATAAATCGAACCAAAAATAAATAATTGAGAGCTCAGAGGCAGACTAATGTGTACTAGAATTTAATATGCAATGAAAGTAATGCCATAAACCAATGAAGAAAGGATGGGTTTTATTAGTAGTGGTGTTGGGAAAATTGGCTTAGCATATGGAGAAAAATAAAAACTGGATCCTTATCTAACCTCACATGCAAAGTTGGACTTCACATGACTGAGGGACTTAAATAAGGAAGGTAAACTACAAAGCTAATGGAAGAAAACGTGGGAGAATATATATATATATATTTTTTTTACCGAATAACATGGAAAGACTTAACAAAACTCCAAAAGCACAAGGCAATGTGATTATATCAAAATTAAGAATGTCTGAAAAGGATATTATGGGGCAAAGTTAATAATAATGGAGAAGATATTTTTTAGTGTTTAGAACTGACAAGGAATTAATATCTAGTACATCCAAGGAACTCTTACAAATCAAGAAGAAAAAGATAACTCATGGGAAAGCATGCAAAGGACATGTACATGAATTGCTTAATTTACAGTAAAGGAAATTTCAAAGGCTAACAAGCAAATGAGGAGATGCTCAAACATATCAGTAAGCAGAGAAATGCAAATTAAGACAATGAGATATCAGGCCATTTATCAGAAACTTGGATCATGTCAAGTGTGAAGTTATAGGAACTCTCAGGTTCCATTCTAGTGGGAGGGTAAACAGTTGTAATCTGTTAGTACTTTGGTAAAATTAAATGTTTATGTACTTTAGTATATAGCAATTCTGCTCACAGGATATATATACCAAGGAAAATTTCGCAAAGGTCCATGTGGGAACTCATATATGAATATTCATTTCTGAGTTATTTATGGTAGTAGGTGGTTAGATGCTCTCTTTTTTTATGCTGTTATTTTAATTTTAATAAAAGAGATAATTTCATATTATACAGAGAAAAAAATCCATCCACTCACCATTGATAAAATTTTAGAAATATTTTCTATAAAAAGTTTAGTATTTGACTGGAATGAATCCATTGTGATACTGTTTCTAAAGGTACAGCTTTCTCATCCCTATCCCTATTATTGAGAAATTTAAAACATAAAGAAACGTACAAAAAATAAGACAAGATTTCCATATACCACAATCTAGAATTGACCATATCTTGTTATATTTACTTGCAGTCTTTTTAAAGAGAAATGGTTATTTAAATATAAAACTACAATCTCTTTTTACTAATCCCCACCTCACCCCCACATTCATTCTTTTCTCTTCTCTACTCTTCACAGGTAATCACTATCAAGAGTTTGGTCTGTATCCTTCTAATCCATTTCAGAAATATTTACATAAATATTTACAAACAATATGCATCCATTGCCAACATATACTACTGAATTTTACGAGGGAAGTCTTTATTCAAATTTACAATAATTTCATTGTATTATATGCATCATTGTGCAACTTGATTCTTCCCTTTCAACATGATTTTTGAGATCTCTGTTAATGCATGTCTCCTATGTTGCATTTTACAGATATAGTATTCCACCATAAAACTTTTCCATTTTGCTCCTGATGGGCATTTAAGTTGTCTTAAACTTTTGGCTATGACAAATCATGCCAGAGTTAAGTATCCTCCATACTCAGAGAAGAACTGCTAGGTGTTTTTTAAAATTTGTTTAAAGGAATGCTTTCCTATTCTCAAGATGATTTACGAATATAGCTTTTTCATATTCTTGTTCTTAACCCTTTGCATTTTATTTTTGTATATGGTTTAATCCCCTCCTTGGACAACAAATTGCCTCTAAACTATTTTTTAAATAGTCCCATTACTTCATCATTTCTATCATATTCCAAATTCTAATAAGTGTGTGAGTCTGTTTCTGAGCTCATTTCTGCTGCATCAATACCACAGGAGTTTTATATTGTTTGTATATGATATTTAGGATTGTCTCTTGCTTTCCAACACATACAGCTTATATATATATATATATATGTTAGGATCTCCAGATCTATGCTGATAGCAATGATGATAGCTAGCATCTGTTTCTTGTCCCTAATTTTAGTGGAAATGCTTCTAAAGTTTCAGCATTACCATTGCTGCTGTTTGCTGTAGGTTTTTGTTAGTCCCAGGCTTTTTATTATATGAATGTCCTTCTTGTCAATATGTAATCTCTGGTTTCCCATACATTTTTAGTTTCTGTGTCCCTCATCTATGGGGCTCTGCTTTAGAAGAAAGCATTATACTGATGTGCTATGAGATGTAAATTCCTGATGAAAAATTTCACATCTTCAAGGTATTCTTATGGTTTTTAATGATATGAATTTTATGGTGTCTAAGGTGGTGTGACTTCTGGCTGAAAGCCTTCCCACATTCACTACATGGATTAGCCTTCTTACCTGTGTGTATTTGCAAATGTAGAGCAAGAGTTGAAAACTGAGAGAAGGTTTTCCCACATTCATTACAACCATAGGGTTTCTCGCTTGTTTGGCTCCTCGCATGCACAGTATGAGATGAGCTTTGAGAAGGCTTTTCCACATACATTGCATTCATAAGGTTTATCACCTGAATGAATTCTCACATGTACAATAAGTGATGTCATTGAGAGAAGGCTTTTCCACATTTATTACATTCATAGGGCTTCTCTCCAGTGGAAATGTTTTGATGTTTTATGAGGCATTTCTTCTGACCAAAAGCTGTGCCACATTCATTACATTTAAAGGGCTTCTCTCCAATATGAATTTTCTCATGCTCAATAAGGTTTGATTTGCCACTAAAGGTTTTCCCACACTCCCTACACAAAGTGCTTCTCTCCCTTGTGAGTTTCCTGGTGTCTGATGAGGTTTGGCTTCTGTATGAAAGCTTTTCCGCAATCCTTACACTCCAATGGTTTCTCACCAGTGTGAATCTTCTATGGATAAGGAGGTTTTTCTTCTGGCTGAAGGCTTTTCCACATTCATTACATTCAAAAGGTTTCTCTCTGGTATGCAAATGTTCATGCTCAGTGAGGTCTGATTTGGGGCTGAAGACTTTCCTATATATCTTATAGGCAAAGGGTTTTTCCCCACTATAAATTTCTCTGCTGACTGAGGTTTGACATCTGACATCTTATCCACACTCACAAGGTTTCTTTCTAATATGAATCTTTTGGATTAAGATTTTTCCATATTTCTTACATTTATATGGTTTTCCCCTCTGTACTGACTTTCAAATGTAGAGTAAGAAATGAAATTCGAGAGAAAACTTTATCATATTCAGAACATTCAAGAAGTTTCTCTCCCATAAATTTTCTAATGCTCGATGAAGTTTTGTCACATTCACTGATTTCTCTCCAGTATGAATTTTCTTCTGCTCCATGAGATTTGTCATCTAACTAAAGGTGTTTCAATATTCCTTAGAAGCACAGGGTTTTCCTCCAGCATGACTTCTACATTTAATGAAGTATGACATGTAAATGAAAGTTTTCCCAAATTCAGTAAATTTATAGAGTTCCTCTCCAGTATGAATGCTCTATTATCAGTGTGGTTCAAATTTTTTAAACAGAGGGCATTTTCAGACTGATTTATACTTTATGAAGGGTTATTATCATAAGAGGTAAGCCTTGGCAGAAGGATTTTTTTTTACTTTTTTTATTGCATAGTATAACTTATATAAAGCAAAGAAATAAAAAAGCAATAGTTTTCAATGCACTCTTCAACAAGTGGTTACAGGACAGATCCTAGAGCTTGTCATGGGCTACCATACAATCCTCTCATATTTTTCCTTCTAGCTCCTCCAGAATATAGAAGGCTAGAGGGCTAAAATATTTTCTTATCATCACAGTTGATTTTTTCCTTCTTTTTTTTGTGAAAAATAACATGTACACAAAAAACCTATAAATTTCAAAGCACAGCACCACAATTAGTTGTAAAACATATTTCAGACTTTGACATGGGTTACAATTCACAATTTTTTTTCAATTTTTGAAAATTTTTTTATTAATTAAAAAAAATTACAAGAAACACAAACATTCCCAACACATTAGCAGAAGGATTTAACAAATTGATGATTTTTCCTGACACATCTTCCTTCATTATGAAGTAAATCACATTTCAAACTCTTACTGGGTGAGTTCAAAGAGGGGCTGCCTTAAAAAAAAAGTTCCGAGGTCAGAGGAAGTATTTTTCCAATTTTATTATATTCATTGCCTTTTCCCTCAGTCTGTTCTTTACTGCAGATGGATGCAACTTGCTTTCCATGTCTTGTTGCCTCTCCATCTTCTGGACAGACTTTCTTTCCAGTTCTTTCTCCACCATCCAGGCTTGTCTTCCTGCTTCAATGGAAAATCACAGAGAGTTCGGAAACTTTATAACCTGCCACTGGACAAATTCACGTGTAGGAATCTACTTTAGAGATACTCCTACTTTTGCGCCACATGGACCCAAGGCAAGGACGCACCAGCAAAGACCAAAATGTCCACTCTGCTGGTTAGATGCTCTTTTTTTTATTTTTAAATTAAAAAAATTAACAACAAACAAAACATTAAGATATCATTCCATTCTACATATACAATCAGTAATTCTTAATATCATCACATAGTTGCATATTCATCATTTCTTAGAACATTTGCATCAATTTAGAAAAAAATAAAAAGACAACAGAAAAAGAAATAAAATGATAACAGAGAAAAAAAAGATTATACATACCATACCCCTTACCCCTCGCCCTCATCTACCACTAGCATTTCAAACTAAATTTATTTTAACATTTGTTCCCCCTATTATTTATTTTTATTCCATATGTTCTACTTTTCTGTTGATAAAGTAGATAAAAGGGGCATCAGACACAAGGTTTTCACATTCACAGAGTCTCATTGTGAAAGCTATATCATTGTTCAATCATCATCAAGAAACATGGCTACTGGAACACAGCTCTACATTTTCTGGCAGTTCCCTCCAGCCTCTCCACCACATCTTGAACAACAAGGTGATATCTACTTGATGTGGAAAAATAACCTCCAGGATAACCTCTCGACTCTGTTTGGAATCTCTCAGCCATTGACACTTAGTCTCATTTCACTCTTCCCCCTTTGGTCGAGAAGTTTCTCTCAATCCCTTGAGTTAGACACTCTTTTAACAGTCCATTTCTGGGAGAGTGGCTAGGTAAAACGCAGTGGTTGCACACCGTGGGAACAAGGCAGGAATTAGAAGCAGCTAAGTGGATTTACACATTGACAATCTAAGTGAATTTAAAAGCATATTGCAGAGTGAAAAAAAAAAAACCCTGGACGATATATAATAAGGTATTATTTATGTAAATTAAATTACCTTCACATAAAACAATATATTTTGCAAGAATACTTATAGACAAAGAGGTACCCATTCAACTCATTGGCATAAGGAAACAACTCATGGGGGTGGGGGATGAAGGAAAATGGAGTGGGAAATGGGGACTAAAAGAAAAAATAACTAAAATAAGGGTAAGGTCTTGTACAGACCAATGGTGATAATGGGCTGCGAAGTGATGAATATGATGACCTCAACCCCGTGTTCCTGAAGAATCTACTTCTTCTCCCCCTCTCTGCCCCCTCCAAAAGACCTAAGATTAAAAAACAAAAAAACTCCTGTACCCTTTCATCATGTATTTGCTTTAGCTAATCTCTTCAGATAAAGATTGTTCATCACTTACCTAACACTTCTGCCTCCTACCCCACTTCCATGACAATAAAACCCTGATTTGTTCAAGTAAGCAAAAAGAAGGCTGGATCTATCCCAGCCCCAAGGGATGAATCACAGTCGCATTAATACCATTCTACTTTACTATAAATTGTGAAATGTGACAATTTCATCCAATGAGATGTAAGGGGAGTGTACTGAAAGGTTTCCCTTCTTAAATAGAAAGATGGAAACTTTGAAGTAGCTAATCTTTCATTTCTGTCTCTTTCTTCTTTATAGGATATGGGTGTGAAGATATAATTTACAGAGCTGTGGCAGCTATCTTGAAAACATGAGGTGACAGGCATGGGGACGAAAAATGAATGAAAATATAGAAAGAGCCTAGGTACTTGATGACACTGAAATATTGAATAAATCAGGAATATCCTTTTCCAGGGCTTTTATAAAATAAATAATAGATGTTCTTATAGTTTAAACTATTGTTAGTCAGGTTTTCCTTTATTTGCAGCCAAATGCAATCCTGATTCAACTATTTTATGAATATGTTTTTCCTTTAGGTAGAACATTCTGGATAAGAAAATAAATGAAGAAGTGAAAGGGGATGAGAGGAAGGGGTAGAGGATGGGAGAAAAATCCAACTAACTGTGGAGGAAGTAATACTGGAAATTTACTCTACGTAAATTTCACTGCCCCCCCCCCAAAAAAAAGATTATTCAATATCTTCCTCACTTGTTTTTTCATATCTGGTCTCGACTTTCTCTAATCTGTCTTTATCTGACCCTTCCATTAATACAGAAAGATCAGAAACTATACCACAGCTTTCATAAGTTACCACACTGTAAAACCTTCAATAGCTTCTACCTATCAAAGAATGTGCATCTACTTAACATTCAAAGATTATAAAATCCATTCACACCAAACCATTGAATTTATATACACTGTTTTGTAATCTAAGCCCACCAACTCAAATAAAAACAAACAAATAGGAAAACTCTCCTCATTGCTTCTTTATTTCTTATCACCTCTAAGTTATCGATCCCTTCGTTCCTAGTGCTGGATAACACAGTAGACAAAGTAGGTGATTAAGACACTAGTAAAACAGAATAGAGAGATAGGAGTTGTAACTGTTATTTCTAAATTCTGAGATACTGAGCTGTTTGTATATAACCTGGTTGTTTCCAGAAACTTCGGGTATTTATATGACACCTGAGACTCAGAGTTAGAGCTCTGAAGCTATGAAAGTCAGCATTATCCCATACCGGAACTGTCTAAAAAATTGAAAAAGTGATCAAACTTTGACTAGAGATATGAATGAAGCTGATCTGGATAGGACTAAGATATATCAGAATACAGGGTAAAGGATGATATGGTCCATATTTTAAAACTTCAACTTCTATGTGAGACCAAAGGGAGAGATGTTTATTTGTTGCAAAATTTATATTTTGGGTAGTGCATTTCCTAATTTAACTTGTATGGTTAGTTTAGTTGAATACCATAAGTACAGGGAAGCTTGAACAGAGCATGCGATCTTGTTGGTTTGTATAGGTTAGTTTGATGCCTTGATATATCCTAGAGAAATCTGGGCAGTGAATAAAAAAGTATTTGCAAAGTCCTCTTGCGGGGCTAGGGAGAAAGGAGGAAATATTCAACGTCCCCATTTGGAGAATTTCTGATATTCTTGCAAGCAATGGGGACAACCAAATTAAAAGGCTGAGCCCTCGATCTTGGGGTTTGCCTCTATGAAACTTATTCCTGCAAAGGAGAAGCTAAGCCTACTTATATTTATGCCTTAGAGTCACCCCCAGATAACCTCTTTTGTTGTCTTTCTCTCTAAGCCAACACGGCAGGTGAACATACTACCTCCCCCTACGTGGGACATGACTCCCAGGGGTGTAAATCTTCCTGGCAATGTGGGACAGAATTCCCAGGATAAGCTGGGACCTGGCATCATGGGATTGAGAAAAACTTCTTGATCAAAAGGGAGAAGGGAGAAATGGGACAAAATATATTTTTAGTGGCTGAGAGATTTCAAACAGAGTTGACAGGTTATCCTAGAGGTTATTCTTATGCATTATATAGATATCCCTTTTCAGTGTATGGTGTATTGGAGGCGCTGGATGGAGATACCTAAAACTGTAGCCTTGATTCTTGAACACAATTAATAACAATTTAGCTTTTATAGCATGACTGTGTGATTGTGAAAATCTTGTGTCTGATGCTCCTTTAATCCAGGGTATGGTCAGTTAAGTAAAAAAATAAGGATAAAAAATAAAGAATAGTGGGGAATAAAGGGTAAAAAATTGGGTAGTCTGAAATACAATGAGAGGAAGGGGTAAGTGGTATGGAATGTATGAGTTTTTTATTTTTCATTTCTTTTTCTAGAGTGATGCAAATGTTCATGGTGATGAAAATACAACTGTGTGTTGATATTGTGAGCCACTGATTGTACACCACGAATGGACTGTATGTGTGTGAGGATTTCTCAATTAAAAAAAAAGAATAAAGAGAGAAAGGAAGAAAGAGGAGGGGAAGAGAGAGATTCAACTATGATGGGCTGATGTAGAATTTTAAAAATCAACATGTATAGAATAAACTGCTTTAAATTGATCATAGTTGCATGTTTTGTGTTTTAGAATTACTTTAATTATGAATGACATATAGTATATGTGGGCCATAATTTTACTTCTGAAGATTTCATTGGGTCACAACCATTTGGAATACATGTCTTTTCTTTCCAAATCTTGCTCCATCCCTTGAGCCGAAGTCAAGTCCAATCTTCTTCAAGAAACTTTTCCGGACTCAGTAGGGTCTTTTTCAAATGGAATTTTCACTGTTTTTAGTCAATATATACATATATACAAAAATATGTTTCATACTCCCAAGTAAGTCCACCAGGATAAATTATACCATTATTAAATCTCCCACACACCACTAGCACAGTAAGAATGCAATGAATACTTGTTGAATGGAAGGAGTACAGAACCCATGACCTACCAATTTATGTGACCAACATGCAGGTGATATCTGAATGCAAATGTTTTGTATTTCAAAAGTTATTAGCAATCTGCAAAAAGATAGATCCTGGCTTAAGTTGTAAAGTAATATGCTATAATCAGCTTCAGTAAATGAAGAACCAAATCCTTCTTCGGGAAGCTCTGCAGAAATCTGCCAATTTTAACTAATTGCTCCTTGCAAAGTCTTTCCCGATAGGCAAGGGAAGAGCCACACAAGAATTCATTTGGTCAGACATCAACCATTCCTATCTGAACCTATTCCTCCCCATCGCCTCCCACCAGCACCACTACTACCACTTCCAATACCAAATAAAAAATATGTGTTTTAAATCAGAATATAGATTGGCAGCAAACAGCATTTATGCTATATCAAAACTGATTGCCATCAAGTGCATGGTGGTTCAGTGGTAGAATGTTCGCTTTCCATGTAGGAGACTCGGATTCGATTCCTGGACTATGCATGAAAAAAACAAAAAACAAAACTGATTGCCAATACATACCCACCTCCCTCCTGCCTGTGACAGTCTATTATCTGCCTAAATGACAAAAATTTGTAGCTGGCATGCTCCTTCCTCCACTTCAGTATTAGTGGGCTATTATACACCATTCCTGTTTGTAAATAGTGACTGAAGACTGGCTTGGTTCTCAGTGAGCCGCCTCCAACATGCCAAAGGGAAGGGAGTAGGAACTTTGGCATTCTAATTTCAAAAGGATGCCAGTCTATTATGCAAAAGGAAGACTATATTCATCTCCAAAATGGACCCTGCCTATTTTCTTTATTGCAGTCATTAGCTGATGTCTTTGGCTGTGAATGTGTAGAGTAAATTTTTCCAGGATGGGCTTGTAGGCTTGGAAATACATCATCCAAAACAAAAAGCCAAACTTCTGATTGTTTCTTAGTTTGTACCCACACATTGAACAAGATATCAGATTTAAAAAAATTTGATAAAACAAGAATCAAATTCATACTCCCTTCTGCCCTCTTCATAATGGCAAGTCATTCAGGTATTTACTTTTCTTTTCTTTTTTGTCTATCTTCTTTCCCTTCTCAATTAAAAGAAAAAGTTTTT
This sequence comes from Myrmecophaga tridactyla, assembly GCA_004026745.1. Classification (NCBI taxonomy): domain Eukaryota; kingdom Metazoa; phylum Chordata; class Mammalia; order Pilosa; family Myrmecophagidae; genus Myrmecophaga; species Myrmecophaga tridactyla. The sequence goes on from PVIY010020543.1 coordinate 19,765, forward strand.
GTCACCAGTAACTATTGCATTTTCTGTTTTCCTTTCTCTGTACGCTGGCCTCACTTTTCCTGCCTTCCACGTGAACTATGGAAGTAAAATAAAATAAACTGAATTGTGGGTAATCTATAATTGAGATTTTAATTTCAGTATATAAACACTGATTATTAATAGGACTTCACCCAATCAACCATTTATTTCTTTATAAATCTGAATACAGTTATGTTTAGTGTTCATTATAAAGTGCTTTTTAAGGAGAAATGTAAAATTTGGGCTCTGGAAGACTTTTATTTTGGAATACTGCATGGGCTCACATTATGCCAACATCACATTATGTTAAGATAATAAAAGTGAACTTTCATAAACTCTTTTCTACTAGAATCAATGACTTTACTTTAAAAGGCAATCCAGAGCTCCAGCTTCAACTTTAATCATTTCCAATGTCAAATTTCTATTATCGTATATCCCACTTAATGAGTAACTACTTGGAGAATAAGATGCCAATTTGATTGCAGCATATGTACAAACCAGACCTCTGGTTTTTCTATTTTTAACATAGTTAAAGAGTAACAAATATGTTTTAAAGCCATGGAAAAGTACCACATTGCTGAGAGAACTGAAAAAAATAAATGCCTCTAATTACAGGTTAAGCTATGCTCATATTCTGGGCTTGATTTTCTTTAGGGTGTCAGGAAGATACAATATAATACATTGAACTATATAAACAATAAATGTATCTTCCACCACCATCTATATCATCAAATCCTGGGTGTAGGTTCAAGCATGGAATTTATATCAAACCCTGGGTGTAGATTCAAGGACTAGGCAACAGATTCAAGCATAATTAAGATTTTTTAAACCTTTCTCTTAAGAATTAATCAAGATTTGAGTCCAAATTTACATCTCAAGAGCTATGTACATTAGTATTGTGATTAGCTTTTCTAGGTTTCCGTTTTCTTGTTCGTAAAATAGAGATAATAACCCATCTCACAGGGCCATTGTGAGGATTAAATGAAAAAATATGTATTAAATATTTAATGCAGTGCTTGGAATATAGCAAATTTCCTTCCAATATATAGCAAATTTCCTTCCAATCCCTTTCCCACACTCCTCATTCCTAAACTTCCATTCTTACTGTCATGAGCCAATAGGGATATATGTGAATATCCCTTTCATTCCTCCATACTGATGAGTTGAATGAGTTTTTTTTTTTTTTTTTTTTTTTGTGCGTGGTCCAGGAATTGAACCCAGATTTCCCACATGGAAGGCAAGCATTTTACCATTAAACCATCCATGCACCCCTGGGTATCTTTTGGCATTCTCACACAATATATTGTTTTGTGTACATATAATTTAAATTTATATAAGGAATATTGAGTAACATATCTCATTCTATTTATTATTGCATTCTATTTCTTTTTTTGGCTTGGTTGCTTGAAGGAGTTCTTTGCTTTTTATTGCTGTGATTTGGGAAAAATATAAAATCTATTATAAGTTTAACTTTTTTTCAGCTTTTTTTATAAAACTTAAACACAAGGCAAAGTTGGGAATATTTTTATGGTGACCATCTGCATAGCCAGTAAAAATTATATCATTAAAATATTACTGTACTTGTTTTATCAGATATCTATCAATCCAACCATTCCTCTGTCTACCCATCAATACATCTTAATTTTTAGATGCAATAGAAAGTTAGTTTCAGACATCTGTACAATTCACTCTAAATATTTCAGCAAGCATATCATTAGCTTGTGTTCAACATTTGTTTACAAATGTGTATGTTATACAATTTACATACAATGAAATGTATAAATCTTTAATGTGCATTTGCTGAGTCTTGACATGCATGTATGCAATCCAACCCCGTATCTCCAATAAAACATTTCCAACATCTCCAAAGGTTGCTCCTAATTTTCCTTAGTCAATCCCCACTCTTGCTTCACCCAAAACTGAAACTTTCATATGTTGTTGGTGAGAATGTAAAATGGTTGACATCCATTATAGGAAAAATTCTGCAATACCATTTGAAAGCAACCATAAACCTACCCTATTTTCAGAAAATTAACTCATAGGCATTTACCAATAAAAATAAAAATGAGGATCATAGAAAAAAGTGTACAATAACATTTATAGCACCTTTATTTATAATAGTTCCAAACTGTAAACAACTCAGATGTTTATCCATAGGAGAATGAATACACGTACTGTGGTTTATTCATACAAGTGAATACTGCTCAGCAATATAAAGGAAAGAACTGCTGATACATGCAACAGCATGGAAGAATTTCAAACACATTCTACTGAGTGAAAAAAGAAATTACACAAAATAATACAGACTTGTATAATTCCTTCCTTTTGGATGAAGTTCTAGAATAAGCAAAAAAAAAAAAAAAAGAAGTATGATAGAAACTGAGAAGAGTGTTAAATTGCTTAATAAACAGCCAAACTATTTTCCAAAATGGTTGTACCACTTAATAGTCCCCCCACCAGCATTGTTGGAAAGTTTCAATTCTTTCACATCCATCAGTAGGTGGGGCCAGTCTTTTTAATTTGAGCTCTTCAGATAGGTGGGTAGTGGTATCTTGTGGTTTTAATTTGCATTTCCCTTTTGACCAGTGATATTGAGCATCTTGTTATGTGCTTATCTACCATCCATATATCTTCTTTGGTGAAATATTTTTCATGGAGAATGGTTGCCCCTATAGCTAGAAGGATTTCCCAGGCCTGAAGAAAAATTCTGCCCGGGATATAGACACTTTCATTATCTCCTAATATTTGGTTTGGATTATAAATTAAGCCAATGACTATGAGACAGTTTATTTTCATCTGCTTTGAACCAAAATTTTGTCCTATGGTCTGACTGTCATCCTGCCCTGTCCAGCCACGCTGATATTATTAACACAATCAAATTTAGATTTTTAAAAATGTCACAACCACCAGAAAAAGTAATTGTAAAAAATCCACATTGTGAAGAAAATGAAAATATGTCAAATTATATTAAGCATCATGTTAGACGGAAATGTTCAAAAGGGAAATAACATAATTTGAAAAGTCACTGCTGTCAACTTTACATAATGTCAGCTTTAAATAATGGAAAGATTTAAAAAGTCTGGAAAAAGGCACATACACTGGATATAAAATAACAGCACCACAAAAACATCCATCTCCCTTTCCCTGACAGGAATGGAAAGGTCGCAATTAAGTGGAAAGTCACCATATAGCACTGGTGGAGAAAAGCATGGGTAGAAATGCCAGAGACTTATCACTTTGGATCAACCATATACATTCAAGATGACTTTAATGCCCAAACCTAAAGATGCTTCAGAAATTTGATATTTAACTTTTACTATCTGAAGGCTATATCAAAGAGCACATATAAAAACATAATTCACAAGCTTTTAATGTTAAACCTTTGCATAATGGTTAAACTCTGCATAATTCATAGATTTATTTTTTCCAATCAAACAGAAAAGTTGAAAGAATTATACAGTGAATATCCATATACCCACAATTCAGATCAGGAATTGGCAAACTATGTCCCAGCCTGTGGGCCAAATCCAGCCTGCTGCCTGTTTTTCTAAATAAAGTTTCATTGGAAAATAGCTATGCTCATTAATTTACGTATTGTCTATGGCTGCTGTCATGCTACAACAGCACTGCTGAGCAGTAGAGCCTGCAAAAACCTAAAATACTTACTATTTGACCCTTTATAGAAAAAGTTTGCCAACCCGATTTAGATTATATAGTTGTTAGTGTATTTTGTATACTACATTTTTATTCATCTATTTATCCACTATAGACATATTGTTAATAGGAAAAAATAACCACAAAATAGTCGTATGGTGGGCAGATTCATTTCTTAGAGAGTTAAAGGATTATTGCTATGACTGAACATTTCAAAAGAAAAAAGCAAATTCAAAAAGGGTAAAATCACTCAATTTAATGATTTTATTTTGTTTTTTTATATTGGCAGGCACCTGGAATCAAACCCAGGTCCTCTGGCATGGCAGACAAGCATTTTTGCCTGCTGAGCCACCGTGGCCCGCCCAAATTCATTATTTGGAATAAATTTGGTTTATTCCCAACCTGATGTAGTCCCAACCTCATGTAGATGAAATTAGTTACAATATTAGATTCAAAAATCATATTAACTGAAAATCTGAGTTTTACTTTATTTCCACTTGGATTCATACTGATTCATGTGAGGTTTTAATGTTGCCAAATCTACTACTTGGTGACTTTTATCAAGGCAGTTTCTATTTTCTGAGAGATAAACTTCTTCAGTATAACTGAATAAAAACTAAATTTTTACCCTTTAATAAAAGAAATATATTACTGGTTAGTCGTTAACAAAATTAAGTGCAGTCAGGTTTGCTACCATTTGTGCACTGAAGTCTACAGTAACTATTTATTGAGTTCTTTCTATGACTATGACAGAGTTAGAGTCCTAAGCGCTTTGAGGGACATGAAATTGAATCAAAGATTCTGTTCTGAAGAAGCGTATAGCTGAGCACGGGAGAACAGATACGGGCACAAATGTCCCACGACAGGGTGGAAAGTGTTCAATGTTGTAAGAGCACAATGAAGTGTTTTGGGAGAACAGAGGAGGGTGAGATTGGCATTTATCCTCCTGGTATGGTGGGCTCCTAAAGGAAATGCATTTCATTTGGGTCTTTAAGGACTGATAACATCTAGAAATGTGGAGAAGGAAATAAAGGGAAGTCTTTGAAAAGCAATATTGGGAGACCATATGAAAGCACCACTGAATCTGGCTTTCTGGAGGGATATGCAAAGCTTGTGAAATTTAAGCACACTTATGAAACCTGTATCAGGTTTTCATTATCATTGGTGCCTAATGACCTGCAATCAAGGGATGACTTTTAGTAAAACAAATAATAATCTTATGAAATTGTGGTTTACTGGAGGGTAGTTGCTAATCATTCTCTTTCTGCCAGTATATCAGCCAGTTGGGTTTTGGCAGTGACACAATTTGAACAACCATTTCCCATGTAGTACATTCAATGGCTTAAATGAGTTGATGCAATTCCTCAATAAAAGACATTTCTATGAATAAATTTTTAAAAAATAATCAAAAGTATGGACAAATATTTAATGATGATAATTATCATAGTATTATTTAAATAGAACATTGGGAAAAATGTTCATATTTAATAAAGAGGCATTGTTAGATAAATTACAATATGGCAGTAAAATAATATGCAAGTCCTAAACCTGTTTTTTTTTTTATGAATCCTCAAGCTGAGCGATAACATACAAATGGTAACAAAACTAAACTTCTCTGTAGCAACACTTCTGTGAAATAGGATAGACACATGGGATTCCCATAAGACAAAATATGTTAGAAATATCTGCTGAAAATGTGTTCACAATAAGAAAATATCCTCCCTGAGATAGAGTCAACGGACCAAACACATAGGAGTATTAGCAACCCACATATTTGAGATAATATAATAAGCTGAAAGAAATTTTAACAAAACATATTGAAAATTATTAAGTAGGATGAAAGGAGAATAAAAACTATAATGAAAGAATAAGATATTATGAAACCCTGAACTTTTGGATTTGAAAATGTCTCAGTGAAACAGTTTAAAACTTTAAAAACTTCATGATCTTTAAGGTAAAAACTTTTCTCACTTCATGATATCTAGGATGATACTCTGAATTGGTTGGCTTTCCAGAATTTGGGATGGATTTATGTTGTATCATACATATTCTTTCTCTTGTCTCTGTAACCAATGATATGAGTAAATGGGAGGACTAATTAAGGTTGAAAGTGAAATGTGCTGTTATACAATTAGGGAGATGGTTTCTACGTCCTTGATCCCTTTGGCACTATTTTAAAACCAGCTGAAATAAGTAGACAGAAAGGGGTGTGATACCTTCAAGTTACTTATTTGTACAGCGGCGACTTCAGTCAAAACACAGCATATGAAACTGATTGGCAATCCTGCAGACACAGAAAAATTGAGTGGCAAGGTCCAGACATGTGAACTGGGGATTGGGGGCTAAATGTAGCCTGTGGATGTGTTTAATTTGACCAGAGAATATTTTTAAAACAATTTTTTGAATTAGTTACTTATGATTAAAAAATGGGAGATTTCACATAAATACAAAGAATTCTGGCTTCTCTTGAAGTACCCTGACAATGAGGACTCCTGGTTGGCAACAATGAGTTGGAATCAAGGAGTCTTATCCCCTCTTCTAGTTCTACACAGACCCTTCCGTTCTACACTGGGTCTACAAGACTGGGGAACAGAATTAGTGCTGTTTATCATCACCCTTGAGAATTAAGGGCTGTACCGTGCACAGCATCTGCCTTTCTGTGTCCTGTCCACAGACAAGCTAGGAGTTAGGACAAATTATATGATTAGAAGCTGGGGTTAAATTGTTGGGCCCCAGGCAACAGCACTGGTCCTGCAATCTGACTGTCTGACCCTCACTGAGGGCTTAAAGATATCATTCATTCATTCATTCATTGAGCAACCATGATGTGCCAGGCACTGGGGACCAAAAGATGAGAGAAACACTTCAAGAAACTCAAAGTTCAGTAGGGAAAATAGCACCATGGTGGACGGAGAGTGGCGAGGCTAGTGGTTATCTATATTCTGGGAAGAGTTGCCATAGTTAGCCAATAAAGATCCAGGATGCCTGTTTTATTTGGATTTCAGATGATTCACTATTTGGGACATACACTAAACAATTATTTGTTGTTTCCCTGAAATTCAAGTTTAACTGGGGATCTGTATCTTATTTGATAATACTAATCCTTGGGCGTCTGGGTCTCTATCTAGTTAGTGACTTGGCTGGTAATCTGAATTGTTCACATGTCCTTCCAGAAAGAAACATGAAGAAATAATAGCCTTTTCCTCTTAGAAATTTCTGGGCAAGTCAAGCTTCTGAGTAATGAATATCTGGCTTTCTTAATGGAATCCAAGCCTTGATATTGGTCATCTTGAGATTTAACTATTACCCACAAAAGGATATTCAACAGATGGAGATTTCTTAATCCTCCTAAGGACACAGCATGAAAGCTAGCAGTGGAACATATGGCACTGTAACACTGGCTTTTTCAACAGAGAACAAATCTACCAACACCAAGCAAAAATTGAATGACATAAGTCAAAGCTACTATCTTCTATCCTGGAAGAAACATGTAATTAAAGTTTAAACACATTTACTCAAAGCGCTCTAAGGATTTGCTAGAAAAATATTGGTGAGGTGATGGGTACAACATCAAAATTAAGAATCCAATATGTACTAGCTTTTCAGAGACCTTTCCTCACTCAACTTCACAACATAGCATAGCTACTCAATAAAGATAATCATACATATAGCCATTTCTTACTGAATACTTTATGTGCTGTAGGCACTGTGCCAAATGCTTTATGTGGTTAGTCCATCTAATTCTTATAACCTAGTGAAGTAAGTTCCCTTATTCCTGCTATAGAGAAGATGAAATTGGTGCTTGAAGGGGCCAGTCCTTCATTAGGGAGATCTTTCCAAGGTTATATCACAGTAAATAGTGGGACTAAGTCTTGAACACAGCATGGCGTGTATTACTCTGATTTCTGGGTTTATCTACTTGACTTATGCCTGCAGTTCAGTGCAATTAGTGGGAGAAATCACCAGCAAGGTCAAAAATGAAATCCTCTGAAGGGACTGGAGAGAGTGGGTGTTTGGGGATGCTTTTCATATCTGTGGTTTCCTTTGCGAGGAATTACTTGTATTTTCAAAACACATTGGATAAGAACACCTTGACTCTAATGAATTTAAGGACTTTGAAAGGTGTAGTTTCAGACTCTGCTATTTGAAAGACACATCAATTGACAAGGATGTTTAACCTTTAATTGTTTGGTTTTTTAAGGCTTAAATAATTGAGAAAATTGTTTTAAGAAAACAAAGACCACCATTAGTTAAGACATTGAGTCTTTTTGGTTATGTCATTTCCAAAAGGAGTTTGACCTCATTTTAAAGATGTTTTCTTGGGTGGCACCGTGGGAAACTTATAGTCTTGAGGATAAGGAAGTGTTCTTCCAGGGAGCCTTTTCTTCTTTTGCCCAATGATATTAGTTCCCTGCACTTGGACCAGCCTGAATTCAAAGAAATCCTTCAAGGACAAGTTAACAAAAAAGTAACCTTCTAGAAAACTTCAGGCATAGTTTTCTAGCAAGGACTATCTCAATATGAAACAAAACAAGGACAAACAAGCCAAAAAATTTAAGAGTTTTTCTAAAATATTTTATGGGTATTACAATTTTTTTCTCCTGGCAATATACCTATAATTGGTCAACAAATTATTGGGCAACCATTGTGGCAAGCACAAATGGAGAATGTACAGTGAACAAAACAGACAAAGCCTCTACTCTCAAGGAGATTACCTTGTAATCAAGACAGACAGAATAAAGTAAAATGAATAAGAAAATTATATAGACTATTAGAAGGTGATAACAGCATGGAGAGGAATAAAACATGGGATGGGGGGGAGGTTGCTCTTTTAAACAGGGTGATCAGGGAAGGCCCCACTGAGAAAGTGCTGTTTGGGCCAGGATCTGAAGGAAATATGGGAGTAAGCCACGTGAATCTGCTCCTGGTAGAGAGGAAGGCAAGTGTAAAATCTGAATACAGAATCTATAATAGGTTTTTTTAATCCAACAATACATAGGATTATATATTGAAAAGCAAAGAACCCATATTTCTTATTGCCACTCCACTGCCCAAAGGCAACCATTTTATTTCTTTTTAATTGTTTCTGATTTTAATTCTTTTGGTTACTTCCAGATCTTTAATTAATACGTTCCCACAGCCCTGTCTTGATTTATCAACTTTTCATGTTATCTATTCATATCCTACATCAGAGGAGGATTTAGCTCACACCATCCTGTGTTCCACTGCCTGTTTCTCCCAACTTTTGATGGATATACATGATTTTTAGCTGCTATACTAGGCACCATTATAACGCAGTATACTTAAACTTCTGTTTCTTAGTTCCATTGATTTTGTGAGGAAAGAATAGCTGGGATTGGGAAGTGCAGACAGATCCATGAGGTTGTGCAAAGGTCAGATTTGGATAGGGGTATAAAGTCCAAAGCCCCTGAAGAGATACATAGAGGTCAAAGTTGGTCAGAGTCTAGATTAGTTTCTATGGACAAAGATGATGAAATATGAAGGCTATTGGTCAAGGTGCAGAGATTAAGTTAAGCACAAGTGAGCCTGGGGACTGATGTAGGGGACCTACTCATGAATAATCTGAAATTTAAGGGCAAGAAATCTGATCATCTGGAGAGACTGAAGCACTGGTCCTTCTTCCATGAGCACAGAAGTGCCCTCCTTGTGGCAAAATTCTTGCTCTTGGCTGGAGGTACACGGTACCACTCATTAGCTTGTTTGATTGGTTATCACTTACCTACTTCCTCAGCTCTATTCTGAATCTCAGGAGGGCCACGTCTATAGACTGCATTTCCCAAGTTTCCTTGTCAGATGGTTTCTGTCTGTTTTACCAGTGAGAAGCCCAGGAGGGGAGGGAAACTGGAGGGAAAAAGAAAGGAAGAAGCCAAGGCACTCAACCCTCCATTTCTGTTTTTCAAGGGGTAGCTTAAGTTTCCCTGTTGCCCTGGCTTCTGGATTTTCATAATATGGCCATGGCAACTTTCTGCTGTTGTTAGTCTCTGGGTTATCTCATTGTCCCTTGTTGGGCCTCTCAACTTCTTCAACACTTTTATAACTGATTCTCTGTGTTAACTTCTTTCCATTGGGCCACCTGGCATTGACTCCGAGTGGACCAATATATGCACTAAACACAGAAGATACTTTCCTACTACAGAATAAAAACCCATCTATTTCTGACTAGTATAGGATAGAGAGAGAACAGGATTTTCAGTGGATAGCATATTATGTTACTATTTTTTCCCCTTAAATTTGATTTTTCTCCTTTTTAGTCATATTTTACTTTTCAGACATGACAATCATCTAATGCCTCTGATATATTCCAGCAATGGTGCGACAGACAGGATGCTGGACACTTAACTTGCCTTCGGTAGCTGCCAAGGCAGATGGAGTATGTCAAATGATATGTGCACAGAATGTTCTAGAAGAAGATGACAATTTAGGTATAAATAAATCATTTGAGCATATGGTAGCCACCTAGTTGTTTCTGTAAGTGAAACTATTGACTAAAATATGAACCCTATAATTATAAAAAGTTACCAGATAACTGGAAAATTAGCAACATAACTCGTATCTATTAGAAAGTTCCAGAGGAGACTATGGGAATTATGAGCTGATAAGTTATTCATGATAAGATGTTAGAATTCAAAGATAAAGTATAGGGTCAATAAGCATAAAATAAGCATAATCCATTACTTAATACAGAGTTTTGTGTTTAATAGACACTAAACAAACAAATGTGGAATGTTGGGCAAATGTGCTTTTTGAGTACATATGTGAATGAGCACATAAAAGCAGAGAATAAAATTTATTTAGACATTGAAAAACCCTTTGACATAAAGTAATGAGATGCCATTTTCCCCTTATTCAATTTGGCAAAGATTTTAAAACTTATGGAATTCAATACTGTAGAGAAAAATAGGTAACTTAGAGGATAAATTAGTGCAACATTTCTGGAAGATAATTAGGCAATGCATATCCTAAATCTTGAATGTGTGTTTGGCTTAGCACTTTTACTTTGAGGAATTTGTCCTATAGAAATATCGATGGATGTATGCTTTGATTTATCATTACAGTTCATTATAGTCTAATTTATGACTTTAAAAAAAGGAAACCACCTACATCTCCATCAAAAGGAGCCTGTTTAAGTAATTGAGACATATCTATACAATGGCATACTAGGCAGTCATGAAATGATGTGTAGAAATAATAAAGATACGGAGAAGGATATTTGATATATAGATAAAATTTTTTTTTTAACATGGGCAGGCACCGGGAATCGAACCCGGGTCCTCTGGCATAGCAGGCGAGCATTCTTGCCTGCTGAGCCACCGTGGCCCACCCATATAGGTAAATTTTAAGAAAGCAAGTTACAAAATAGTTTGATCCCATTAAATAGCTATATGTAATTCACAAAAATGTTAATAGAGTGAGATTAGGTGATTTTTTCTTTCCCTATGGAATTGTCTCTGTTTTCCAAATTTTCTAGAATGAGTTTATTGTAAATAGGTAATATCACAAAATTGCCCTAAATTCTACTTTTAAAAAATCAGCATGTATTTTTTTGCAGAACTGATAATTATGGAATAGTTTTGTTTTGGTAATGAACTTCATTAGAGATCTTAAGGACCCAAAGACTCTATTATAGTGTTCTTGGAAACAAAGGGTAGGCAAAAACCAAGTCTGTTGTTGGATAGAGGTTTCAAACTTTCAGTGCATATTTTCACATCATATTGTAGAAATTTTGGAAAATAGGTTTTAGTCCCATTATTCTCATCAATCACTGCATTGATATCTTCTTGAAATTCCTACCAGTCTTTTTTTTTTTTTAACAGCACTGAAGTTAAAATGTAAGTTTGCATACTTTCTATTTATTCACTTACTCTATAGTAAGCATTTTCCCGCGGTCATTGGGATTATCACAACATAAAGATTGCATAGTATTCCACCATGGGGCCAGTTGCAAAATACTAATTCACTAGTGGGATTCCTTATGTATCAGTGCTCTGGAAGAGGTCCTTGATTCAAGCTTCCCCTCACTCTGGGTGGCGATGCATGGATAATAGGCTATTGATGAGGTATCTCACAAAATCATGTCTTGTACAACTGGACCACAGCTCAGTACCTGAGCAACAGCGTGGACATGAGAACTTATTCATGAAGTGGGTTCTGTGACATAAGAGGGGCATCTTGTCACGTTATTGACATTTCTGATGGGATCTGCTCAGGTATACCCACTCCCCAGATCGTCCTTTATCCCTATTTCTACTTCACTGAATTAATTGTCAACCTTAGGGTGCTTATCATGACATTCCCTCACCCTGTGCCATGTTATTCATAGAAGAGAGGACCTACTGGCTCAGACAGAAGTGTTGGTGGCAGCAGAGTGGTGCCTGCTTCTCCCACACTCTCTTCTCCCTGTTACTTCATCTCTGAAAAAAACATTTGGACAACAGATTCCATCTCAGAGATTCCTTTCTTCACTAATATCTTAAGATCTGCCTGTCATTTTATAGTTTGGTTAGTTGTTTCTCATCCAGCTTGAAGCAGCCGCCTCTCAATAGACTTAGCTCCCCAAAGTTCCTTTCTCCTTAGGCAGCCAGAGAGTTTTCACAAATCTGATTTTACATTAATACTCTTCAATGGCTGCCCATCTCCTTCAGTAGTTAAGTCTGACCACTTTAGCATGACATAGAAGGACCTTTCTCCCCTGGCCCATGCCCTCCCCAGACTCATCTCCTAGCACAGTCCATCCCGAACCTGCTCTCTGGACATGCTCAACTTTTGGTATAGTTCCTGCAAAGTGCCTTAATCTCTCACATTCTATCTTTGCACATGCAAAGAGAGGGCTCTCCCCTTTCTCCCTTGTTACCTGGACGGTGCCTACTCATTTTTAAGATCAGCTCAGTCGCCATTTCCTCTTGGAAGCCTTATCTGACCCATTTCTCCTCTTCACCTCCCACCCTTTTTTGAGTTAGGCACCTTGGGTTCCCCTTAGCTCTATCATAGTCTTTATAGTTCTCTTTAGAAACAGAGCTAATAGCTGTAAGAAATAGGTCATATCAGGGTCTTTAAACTGGAAAAGGTGAGATTATTTGTCAGAAGCCTAAAATTTGAGCCTAAATCTAAAATCAAGTCTTAAAGAAAATTTGAGTCAGAAGGCACAGTGAGGCAGTGAGTTAGAAAAGAGGCAAACAGAATTCTTATCCATTCATCAAACATTTATTGAGCTTTTGTTGTGCACAAGGTTTAGTGCTAGGTAGAAATTGGGCCCTGCATTCAGATACCACTATTAGAGCAATAGCAGGTTAGAAACAGTCTGACCCTCCTCCCTTCCTTGGGAGGCTGGAGACCAGGGAGAAAAGAGGAGTTGGAAGGGCCAGCCCTCAAGGTACAAGGCACAAGGGTCTGAGGCTACTGGAGGGAGTGGTTCTTACCTGGTAGAATCCAAAGTTTGCTCCTAAACAAAGAAGAGACATGAGGCTGATATTAGGCGCAGAAACATTAAACCTTGGAGTTAAAGAATGGGACAGACAGGGCTGGTACAACTTAGGAGACCTAAGTTCAATTCCTGCATCTGCCACTAATAGTTTTATGATGTTGGGCAGTTAAGCTTTTCAAGTCTCTCAGCTTTCTTTCCTACAAAATAGGGATACTACTAACCTCCATGCCTTAAAATTGTTATATCAAATGAGAAAATGCCTGTGGAAGAACTTGGCGAACTATGAAACCTAAGCACAATAAGGGCATTATTAGTGAGGGTTTCTATCCTGTAGGGGCAGGTGCCTGGACCAGCCCTTCCTGGGCCTGTAGAGGCAAGAAGGGGAGGGGATGCTCTTGGCCAGAGGGAGTACGTGGGCAGATCCTGGCAAAGGCACTGGCAACAAGGCTGGGTTTTCTTCCATTTCTGACCATCCCTCTCAAAAATGAGCTAAGAGGACTGGAAAGAATCCAGGGGAAGAGAACTAAGAGGTGAAGGGAAAGGAGCAACTACTGTGAGAGGATACCTTGAGAAAATAAGCATTCTCTCCTGTGAAAAGATAAAGATTGGGAGCTCTGAAAGAATGAATAAGAAGTATTATTTAACCGTATAATAGAATCAGGTGGTAAATAGGTAAAGTTCAGGATGGATTTAGATATTCATGGGTGATAAAACAAAATGGACCATTCAGCAGCTTTTGGGAATGAAGGAAAAGTTTTCCAAAATAATCTTTTGTTTGGGGGTGGAGGGTGGGGGATGGGAAGTGTGCATGGAATGTGAGAATTCTACCACTGAACTACCTGTGCACTCCCAAAATAATCTCTTGTGTCCACTCTCATGAGGCAAGACTAGGGCCAGATAGCTACTAAGCCTGACACCCATTTTCAAATTCTTTTCATTAGAGAATGGCATGGAGAACTGGATGAAAAACTTTCTCTTGCCAATGAAACTTCTTTGCAATGCACAATACACCTGTAACTACTGGTGCAATGTCTATAACTCACTATGCGGTAAATTCTGTGAGGGCAGGGACATCAGTCTTATTGTACCCCAGGGCCTAGCATAGGTCCTGGCATACACTAGTACTTAACAGTATTGTAAATTGATGTTTTCTCAGGAGTCGCTGATAAGGTCCTTCTTGTCCAGAGGAGCTGCCCCCTTTAGGACCTGTGCCTGGGCCAATGGAAATGTCTAGAGTGTCACACACAGATGTCAGGGCTGGAATCTGGACTCTGTAGGTTTGCCTCAAACTATCCACACTGCTCATTTCAGCCAGTCTGCCTGTCTGCTCCATAACTGACCTTCATTGACCAAGATGTTTCTGCTCTCTTCTGTCCTGTTTGTGCTTTTCTGCTCATGACCCCAGATAAATCTCTAAATTGATGTCCTCTCTGCTTAGATTCTTTTCTTAGTCATCTGATTTATCAGGCCTAGCATTTGCAAATTTCTGTCTTGGGCAGCCCTAGTGGATCCAGTTCCATGCTGGGTTTTGGGTTGCTGCCTTCTTCTTGGCTTTGGGGAGCAGAAGGTTGGGGGTAGACTTATCCTGAGGATCCATGGTCCCAGGGGCACCAGGATAATGAGGAGAGAAGAGTGAGCAGAACCCAGATCAGTCCCTCCTCTTTGCCTGAAGAAGGAGCTACCCTGAGGAAATAGAATGTTTACTGGGTGGGCAGGGGCATGTTTAGGTGAACTTACCCCTGTCCTGGGTCAAATTCTTCCTTTCCAGCAGCATAACTGCATCCAAGAGCCCAGTGTTCCCCTCCCAGAGAGCCACCAGCCTGGTTGGTCAGGTTCTTTGTGAGAGCTAGAAATCAAAGGGCCACCATTGTCATTGGAAGGCTGAGAACAGAGCCAAGACACTGGTAATTGTTCCATAATTACAGGGAGCTTCACATGTGAAAACTATGATGAGCTTCTGGCCAATTTGTCCCAGCAAAGTCCTGTCTCAGACAAAGAGTGCAAGGGGCTTAAGTAGAACTTTTCTGTGATCCACCTATCTCAAGGTGGCTAGGCCCAGCCTGGAGTAAGGCCACCCCCTGGTCAGATCCATTATGGCCTGGCAGAGCCTCTCTGGGATGAGGTGGAATGGATCCCTGGGCTTCTGGTGGAAAAGTAGGTTGACTACTGTCTGTATTTACTCATTAGTTCTCATAAACAAGGTTGCTCTTTGTCCAAGGCCTCAGACCCACTTCTCCCTGGATTCCTAAAGGACCAGGGAAACTTCATGGCCCTGGACTTCAAGAGCCCAGAGAGAAAGAGACCACCTGACAATTAAGGTTGTCAGCAGCCCCAGCAGTTGCTTCAGAGTTGACTGAGCCCACATTTTGGAGATGCAGAAGGAAAACACCCTTGGGGAAGTCTTATGAAATGAGAAGCTGAGAGAGAAAGCTAACAGACGTTGCCATATGTCTTCCCAGCTGACCAAGGTGTCCAGAAGCCAAAGACCCCAGTAGATGCCAGCCACATGCCTTCCCAGCTGAGGTGTTCCAGACAGCATCAGCCTTTCTCCTGTTGGTGTCTTAATTTGGACATTCTTAAGGTCTTAGAACTGTAAACTTATGACTTATTAAATTACATTTTTAAAAGCTGTTCCATTTCTGGTATATTGCAATCCGGCAACTTGACAAACTTTTACAGTGCCTTAGAGATAACTGGGTTGAGGTGATTGCTAATCTTCTAATGAGTTATTTATATATGCGTTCCATAGTTGGGACTATACTGTATGTACTGTTTTGTATATACAATACACCAAGTAGTTTATTGTCTTTCCTCCTGTTAACATTGTATCATGAATATTTCCCTATTTCATTAAAAAATTTCAAAAGCATATTTTTAAATGCTGAAAATACTCAAAGCATTGATATGTTAAAAGTTTTTTTTTAATTTTCTGATATTTTGCTATAATATATAATGCTGAACATTTTTGCTTATAATACTTGTGTATATCTCTGATTATTTCTTTAGGGTTTGTTCTAGTAAGTTGAGTTATTGAATCAAAGTATGTGAACATTTTTAAGGCTTGATATTAATTGCAAAATTTCTGTTCACAATTATCCACGGTATTTTTTTTTTTTCTTGCATGGGGAAGCACTGGAAATTGAAACTGGGTCTCGGGCATGTCAGGCAAGAACTCTGCTGAAACACCGTGGCCCGCCCATCCAGGGTGTTTTAAAATAATGATTTACCTCAATGATGCTAAAAAAATGTTACAAAAGCAGTGGCTGATGATCAGGAGATTTTCACTTTATTACCCATCTCCCCACTTCTTCCCTGGAAGATACAGAAGAAAACACATCTTTCTTTCATACAATGTCACTTTTTTTTGTTTTTTTTTAATTGCTTTGATAATGGAAAGACATATTATTAAACCTAAATCATATGACATCATTTACTCATTCATTGATTAAATGTATATTTATCGAGTGCTGACTCTGTGTGAGGTACTTGGTATACAATAGGGATTCAGATGGTCAAAAGGAGCTTATGTTCTAGTGGAGAGCATAGACTAAAAGCAAATAAAAAATAAATCAGCTTCTGTTCACCCAAGATGGTGGTGTAAGATGCTCCTGGATGCTGTTCCCCCACAGAATATTTGAACAACTAGCAAAAAAAAAAAAAGTTTAAAAATGGTAGGAGAAGCTCGCGTGCTCTAGCTGGCCCCTCCCCAAACTATTCCTGGTGCGGTAGGGAGAAGATTTCCCAGGGGGATCCCTGACCCTGCTCCAGAGGAAGCATAGTACCCCCTCTGCCAATACTGGAGTGCCTGTATGTTAGTGGCAGCCTCAAAGACTGAACCAGGAAACTCATCTCTGGCTTACCTTCCTAGAACTTGCCCTGCAAGCAGAAGAAGTTTGTGGAAAGTTAACGCAGTGTAAGAAACAAATAATTCAAAGTGGCCTGGGGCAGAAGATCTCCCACTTTAATTCATACAATAAAGCAACTGGGAGGAGGATACAGGCTATTTCATAGACAGCAGAGGGGGCATTCACATTTCTGCAAACAGAGAAGTGCCTAAGGACCAGAGTAAGAACAAGCCCAGGAAAAGAGGCAAGCTCAGAAAAGATGGAGAGAGCCCAGCACTTCACATTTGCTTCAGGCCGACCTTCATAGAAGGTCTATACTTTGAAGGAGAGTACCAGACAATGCAAAGACAGTTTGCAAAGATTGTGAAAGTGCTTTCTGCATTGATTTGTTAGTTTTTGTTAGCTCCTTGTCCTCAAGGAAATCCCTGTCATATCACTAGTTGGATGCAAACTTAAGAAACTGTCAGGTTAGGGAGCAAATTCCAGAGTTAACACATTAAAATATTAAAAAGTGCAGTGTGCAATAAATGATTATAAGACAAACAAAGAAGTACAAAATGATGGCTCATCCAAAAGAACAAGATAAAAGTCCAGACATGATCAATAAAGACCAGACTTTGGACATACCAGACAATAGTTGTTTTAAAAAATGTTCCTCAATACACTCAAGGAGATAAGGAAGACACAAAGAAAGAACTAAAGGATATCAGGAAAACAATTAATAAATAATATAAGAATCTCATTAAAGAGATTGAAATTAAAAAAAGTTACCATACAGAAATGCTGGAGTTGAAAAGCA
Organism: Myrmecophaga tridactyla; assembly: GCA_004026745.1. Classification (NCBI taxonomy): domain Eukaryota; kingdom Metazoa; phylum Chordata; class Mammalia; order Pilosa; family Myrmecophagidae; genus Myrmecophaga; species Myrmecophaga tridactyla. Next base: position 37,523 of record PVIY010020543.1, read on the forward strand.
TTGTAATGAAATGAAAAATTCCCTAGAGGGTTTATACAGCATATTGGAGCTGAGAGATGAAAGAATCAGTGAACAAGAGGAGAAGACAAGTGAAATGATTTGGCTGAGAAGCAGAAAGAAAATGAATTTTAAAAAGTACACAGAGCCTAAGAGACCTGTGGGACACAATCATACTAACAGATGTATTATGAGAATCCTAAAAGGAGAATAAAGAGAGAAAGCTGCGGAAGAAATATTCAAAGAAATAATGGCAGAAAACTTCCCAAATTTAATGAAAGACATAAATATGCACATTCAAGGAGCCCAATGAACCCTTAATAATGTAAACCCAAAGAGAACCACACCCAGACATATAGCAGTCAAACTATATGTATGCCAAAGACAAGGAGAGTGTTCTGAAAGCTACAAGAGAAAAGCAGCAAGGGAGCCCCGATAAGATTAAGTGTCAATTTTTTATCAGAAACTATAGAGACAAGAAGGCAGAGGGACAAAATATTTAGCATGCTGAAAGAAAACAATTGCTGACCAAAATTTTATATCTGGTGAGTGTCTTTCAAAAACAAGAAAGAGATTAAGACATTCCCAGATAAAGAAAATCTGAGGGAATTTTGTCACCATTATAATTGCCCTAGAAGCACTGCTAAAGGGAGTTCTTCAAACTAGAAAGAAAGGACACTGGATCAAAGCAACATAAAAAGAAATTCAGACTCTGGTAAAAGTACCTATGTAGGTGTTTTGGTTTGCTACTGTTGCCAGAATTAAATATACCAGAAAGGGACTGGTTTTTACAAAGGGAATTTATTAGGTTACAATTTTACAGTTCTATGGCCATAAAAATATCCAAATTAAGGCATCAAGAGGCTACCTTCACTCGAGAAAGTCTGATCATATCCGGAGTTGCTCTGTCAGCTGGGAGGGCCTGTGGCTGGAATCTCCTAGTCCTTTGCTCCTGGGTTGCATTGCTTACAGCTTCTGATCCCAGTGGCTTTCTATGTCTCCTCTCCAAGCATCTCCTCACCTAGCATCTGCTAAACATCTGTGTCTTGGTTTCATCTCTCATAAATGTCTCCAGGAATGGGGGAATCATATCTCCATGAAAACAACCTAATCAAAAGGTCCCAACCAACAATAGGTCTGCCCCCACAAGACTGGAGTAAGAGAACATGGCTTCTTTTTCGGCTACATAACAGTTTCAAAGTAGCACAGTGGGTAATTATAAATGCTAGTATATTCTATTGAAATTTTCCTTCTATTCCACCTTTTATTTCTTACAGGTCCTAAAATGCAACGGTATAAAAATAATGGACATATAGTGTATAAAGATATGATTTGCAACATGTTCAACAAAAAGTAGAAGGATGGAAGGGAGTAGATTCAATGTATGTGTACACTATTGAAGCTAAGTAGGTATCAAATCAAACATGATTTTTATAGATTTAGAATGTTAAATTTAAGCCCCAAAGTGACCAAAAAGAAAATTTTTGAAAAATATATACAGAAAGAATTCAAAATGGTGCAATATCAAAATAACCCCCCCCAAAATAAATATGAATAGGCATTAATGGAAGAATTGAGGATTCAAAAAAGATATAAGACTTATAAAGACCAAATAGAAAAATGGCAGAAGAAAGTGCCGCATTATCAGTAGTTATATTAAAAATAAATGGCTACAGGAGGTGTAAGGGTAGTTCAGTGGTAGAATTCTTGCCTGCCATGGGGGAGACTTGGGTTCGATCTCTGGTCCATGTACTGCCCTAAAAACAAAACAAAGAAATTCAACAAAATGGTGTTGCAATATCGAGATACTTACGGAAAAATAATGAAATGTGACCCCACCATACAGTATACAAAACAAAAAAAAAAAAAGGAAAGAAAAAAAGTAAATGGTTACAAACATAAATAAGTTCTTGCATGAACTACTTCAAAGGTATGATTCTTGTGCAAAAAGTGTTTAAGTTCAGGGTATGGGGGGAGCTGCTATTACATGCTATGGGATATGTTTAACAGGAAATCATCAGTAGTACCACAGCAACACCAGGGGTGAATAATGGGGTAAGGAACAAGAGATAAGGGGAGGTTTAGGCTTCCTATTTGGTGAGGGTGTATTTATTGATTATTTTTCTCTTAGAAACAATGAAATTACCTAAAATTGACAGGGTTGATGGACTGTGGACGTTGAGCATTATACATGATGCCTGATGAATGTAGTGACTGAAGGATGCACTGACTGAGAAGTAGGTTGGCAAATGATGATGTATAAATATGATAGAATATTGTTTGGCTACAAAAAGGAACAAAGTTGTGAGGCATGCAACACTGTGAATGAACCTGTGGAACATTTGATGAGGCAAAATAAGCCAGCAACAAAAGAGCAATTACTGTATGGTCTCATTTAGAAAATGCATGTAAGAGGAACCTAGATTGTAAGCTCTTATAGCAGACACATCTAGTCTTGACTGGTAATTATAATTTCTGGATTTTGAGAGGCTGTTTATATATGTATAACCTGGTATTCAGAGATACAAATGAAGGCTATCAGGCCAGGATTAAGGTAATTCCAAACACAGGGGTAAGAAAGACATTGTGTATATTTTAGACCCTCATCTACTCTTTGAGAATAAAGGAAGAAAGGTTTATTTTATCCAGAACCTAAATTTTCTGTAGCACATAATCTAACTTAACCTGTCTGGATAGATCATTTAAGCAATAGAAACACAGGGAGCCCAGAATAAGAATGAGGGCCTTTAATCCTGTATAGCTTAATGTAATGCCTGGATGTATCCCAGAATATATTAAGTAGATAATCAAAAAGTATTGGCAAAGTTCCTTGAGGGACGGAAGAAAAAATATGGAACTATTAAACTTTAACACTAGGGAAACCCCTGATACTATGTCAAACATTAGCGACACTCAAATCAATAGGACAAGCCCTTGATCTTGAGGCTTGCTCTTGTAAAGCTTATGTATGTAGCAGAAAACCTTAGCCTATCTATAGGTGTGCCTAAGAGTCACCTCTGGAGGACCTCTTTTGTTGTTAAGATGTAGCCTCACCTTCTCTAAGCACAATGCTGCAAGTAAAATCATTGCCCTCCCCCCATATGGGACATGACATCCAGGGGTGAAAGTCTCTCTGGTGGCATGGACAATGACTCCCAGGGATGGGTCTGGCCTTGGTACCATGGGATCAATAATGCCATCCTGGTCAAAGGGGGCAAAAGACGTAGAACAAATAAGGTATCAGCGGCTGAGAGAGTTCAAATAGAGTTGAGAGGCTACTCTGGAGGGTGTTCTTTGCAAACTTCAGTTAGACATTGCTACCTATCATAACTTGCCAAACCCCAATCAAAACCATTCCAATCAATCCTAAAGAATACCCAGGACAATATATAATGTTCTACAAATGTTCTATGCACTAGGATAACTTTCCATAAATCTACAACCTCTAAATGGGTCCTTGGGCCAGAAAAGTCCTGAAACCTAGAGGGCCAGCCTTTCCAGAACATCAGCTAGTATCATCTCCCTACCCCTTATTACTGACAGCCTTTTCAACATGAAAAAATTAAAATAGGCATAGCCAAAATACCCCTAAAGAGTGGGATAGAAAGATCAAAGGTGATGGTGGGGTTATACAGAGAAGGTAGGTTTTAACAAACAAATATGATTTTTGAATCATTAAATTGATTTCTTTTAGTTTCCAGTATCTTAGAGCAGCTAGAAGTAAAAACCCAAAATTGTGGAATTGTAACCCATACCAAACTCTGAAATCTGTTCAACAACTAATTGTTGTACTGTGCTTTGAAATTTATTGCTTTTCTGAGTTGATTGTGATGATAAAAAAATATTTATTCCTTTTAGCCTCCTGTTCTGAAGCAACTAGAAGGAAAAATCAGAGGATGGTATGGTAGCTCATGACAAACTCTGGGATCTGTCCTGTAATACTTGTTGAAGAGTGCTTTGAAACGATTGCTTTTTTTTCTTTGCTTTGTACATATGTTATATTATACAATAAAAAAAGTTAAAAAAAAAAAAAAAGTAAACGGAAGGAGGTGCAAGGATAGTTCAGTGGTAGAATTCTTACCTGCCATGTGGGAGACTCGGGTTTGATTCCAGGCCCATGCATTAACACATCCCCGCCCCCGAATTTTTTTCAACAAATGGTGCTGCAATAATGGGATAGTCGCAGGAAAAAAAGGATGAAATGTGATCCCCATCATATAGCATAAAAAAAAAAGTAAATAGATTAAACTTTCCAGTTAAAAGGCAGAGATTGGCAGAATGGATAAAAAAGCTTGACACAAATATATGTGTTAACAAGAGGCTCACCTTAAATTCAAGGACACAAGTAGGTTGAAAGTGAAAGGATGGAAAAAATATACCATGTAAATAGTAACTAAAATAGAGCTGGGGTAGCTATACTAATACCAGATAAAATAGACTTCAAGTTAAAACCACTTATGAGGGACAAAATGATTATCTTATACAGTAAAGGGATCAATTCAGCAAGAAGATATAACAGTTATAAATATATATGCACTTAATGGTAGAGCCCCCCCAAATATATAAAGTAAATATTGACAGGTTTGAAAGGAAAAAAAAAGACGCTTCTTTAATAGTCAGAGGCTTCACTGCAACACTTTCAATAATGGGGAGAACATTTCAGAACAGATCAGTAAGGAAATACAGACTTGACTGACACTATAAGCCAACTAGACCAAACAGACATGCATAGAACACTTCACCCAACCAGAGCAGAATAGATACGCTTCTCTAGTGCATGCGGATCATACTCCAGAGCAGATCATACATTAGCTTACAAAACAAGTCAAATTAAAAAACAGTAAATTATTTTTTTAATTTACAAAAACAGTAAATTAAAAAATACTGAGATCACGAAATGTATCTTCTACAACTGCAGTGGAATGAAGTTGGAAATCAGTAATAGAGGGGGAATTAGAAAACTCACAGATATGTGAAAATGAAACCACACAATTTAATGATTAATAGGTCAAAGAAGAAATCACAAGGGAAATTAGCAACCATACTAAGGCAAAGGAAAAAAATAACATGACATATCAGAACTTATAGGATACAGCAAAGGCAGTGCTGAGGGGGAATATTTATAGCTCTAAATGCTTATATTAAAAAGAAGAAAGATCTCAACTCAGAGACTTAACATCCCAACTGGAGGATATAGAAAAAGATAAACTAAATCTGAAGTGAGCAGAAGGAAGGAAATAAAGATGAGTGAAGATAAATGAAACAGAGATAAATAAAAAACAATAGAGAGAATCAACAAAAAAGTTGGTTCTCTGAAAGTATCAATAAAATCAACAAACCTTTAGGTAGACTGTCAAAGAAAAAAAGAGAGAAGTTTCAAATAACAAAAATTGGGATTTAAAGGGGGAACATTACTACTACTCTTACAAAAAAAAGGAGTATAAGCGGATACTATGAAGGGCTGTATGTCAACAAGTTATATAACTTAGATGACATAGACAAATTCCTAGAGACCCACAAACTAATTACAGAGACTTGAGAAGAAATAGAAGACCTCAGCAGACCAATAACAGATACAAATATCGAATCAGTAATCAAAAACCTCGCAACAAAGGAAAGCCCACGACCAGAGGGCTTTACAGGTGAATTTTGCCAAACAGTCCAAGAAGTATTAACACCAAACCTGCTCAAAATCTTGCAAAAATAATTGAAGACTAGGGAACACTCCTTAAGTAATTTTATGTGGCCCCAATCACCCTAATACACAAGCCAGATAAAGATAACATAAGAAAAGAAAATTACAGATCAATAGCCCTTATGAAAATCCTCAGCAAAATAGTAGCAAACTGAATTCAATAGCACATTAAAAGCATCATACAGCATGATCAAGTGGGATTTAATCCCAGGTATGCAAAGGTGGTTCAACATAAGAAAATCAGTTTATATAATTCAACACATTAACAGAAGGAAGGTAAAACACAGTAATTTCAATTGCTATAGAAAAGAAATGAACAAAATCCAGCACTTCTTCTTTTTTTTTTTTGCATGGGGAGGCACCAGGAATTGAAACTGGGTCTCCAGCATGGCAGGTGAGAACTCTGCCTGCTGAGCCACCATGGCCCACCTTGTAAGTGCAATTTTATTGAGATATATTCACACACCATATAATCCATCCAAAGTATATAATCAGTGGCTCACAGTATCATCATACAGTTGTGCATTCATCACTACAATCAATTTTAGAATATTTTCATTTCCAAAAACACAAAATGAAAAAAGAAAACCCAAAACATCCCATACCCTGTTCCTCCATATTTTTTAATAAACTTTTTTATTAATTAAAAAACTTAACAAAAGAACATTAAGATATCATTCCATTCTA
>PVIY010020544.1:0-43899 GCA_004026745.1 Myrmecophaga tridactyla
GAAGAAAGAAAGGAAGGAAGGAAGGAAGGAAGAAAGAAAGAAAGGAAGAAAGAAAGAAAGAAAAGAAGAAAGAAAGAAAGAAAGAAAGGAAGAAAGAAAGAAAGAGACAGATGGGTTCAGGGGGTCTGAAGCTTAACTTTAACAAACAACAGACAACTTTATTCTTATCCAGATCCTGCTTAAATACTGCAGGGTGACAAAAGGCATGCATGCATTTCTTGAAAGAACAGAGAGCTTATTTTTCAGCGCTCTCTTCCTTCATACTTAACATATTCATTTGGGGTAAACATTCTGTTCCTCCCAGATTGCTCTACATAACAATCTTCAAAATTTACTGCTGCCATCCTGAGGCCAGCTGCTTCCAACAAATCCTGCAAGTCTTGTTTTAACCCTTGGCTCCTACAGTTCCACTCTAAACAGAATCCAAATCCTAACCATACCCTAAGCCGAAATCTAACCCACAACCAAGCACTAATGCTATCCCAATATTAACCCTAAACCTAACCCTGAGATTAGTGCTAACATTAACATAATCTGTTTCAAAAACTGGGTAATAATAATATTTGCATACATTTTCAAGCATTTTTAATGGAAAACAGCACTGCAAAGTAGTGTTTCCTAGTAAAATAAGACAAAAGTTTTTAAATGTGTTTTGAGAGCTCATTGACTTATCAGCTCCATTCACTTTCAAGCAATTTCATTGGAGAAAAACAGCATTTCTGCGAAGCACTGAACTACAACTATGCAAACAATTACCTAAACCTGTTTTGAAACACTAGAGTTGTCATGGTTCAATTCACTGGTGTAGATTTTCTCTAAAACTGCAATATTTCAGAGAACCCTCATTTTCACTAAACTTGAACATAACTCTTATGCAACCACAAACACAAACACAAACTGAAACCCCAAAGAACCAATATTAGCACAAATCCCAACCTCTAAACCCAGTTCCCAAATCAAGCCCAAACCTAACTTCAACCCAAACCCTCACACTAAACCTAACCCTAAACCTAACCCTAAACCTAACCCTAAACCTAATTCTAACCCCAACCCAACCCCAATCCCAACTCCAAGCCAAAACAAACCTTTAACTTTATACCAACCCAACACCCAACTGCAACCATAAACCTAAACTTAGCCACAAACCTAACACCAACCCTAACCCTAAACCTAATCCTTGCCCCACTCTAACAGGAACACTAACCCTAACCCTAAACCTTACCCCAACACCAACACTAAACGCAACACTAAACTTTAAAGCAAACTGACACCCAATGGTAGCTCTAAACCTAACACTAACCCCAACCCTAACCCTAATCCTAACCCTAAACCTAACCCTACCACTGAGCTTAGCCTTAACATAATTTGCATCAGAAACTGAGTAATGCACTTGGTCCACACACGTCCATACATATTTTAAGTGTAAAATCGCATTATCCAACACTTTCCACCTTATTCTTGGTGAAAAAGTCTGTAAGCAGGTTTTGAGAACTGTATGAATTTCTGGTTCCATTCATTTGGATGTATACCTTGTGTGAGGACTAGCATTTTCACAGAAATCTCAACAATAGCTATGGAAACCCCTTCCCTAATACTGTTTTGAAGGCTGAGGGTCTTATTTGATCCATTCACTTCAATGCACTTCTTGGACTGAAAGCACTTTCTTCAGAGAACTCTATCCTTAACCAAATCATAACCTAAACCTAACACTAGCACTACCCCTAAACTTACAACAACCTCAAAAACAACAACAAACACAAACATAGCCAAAGCTTCACAACAATCTTAGTCCCACCCCCAAGCGGAATCCAAATCCTAACCCTAGTCTAATCCAAACTATAATCCACATCCAAACTGTAATGCTATACCAACATTAACCCTAAACCTGACCCTGAGCCTAACACTAATATTAACCTAATCCATTTCAAAAACTGAGTAATAATAATATCTGCACACATTTCCAAGCATTGTAGTGGAAAACAGTATTGCAAAGAAATATTTCCTAGTAAAATATGAGAACAGTTTATAAAGGTGATTTGAGAGCTCATTGACTTGCCAGCTCCTTTCACTTTCAAGCAATTTTGCCAGAGAAATCAGTATTTCTGTGGAGCACTCATCTACAGCTATGCAAACAATTACCTAAACCTGTTTTGAAAACTTAGAATGGTCCTGGTTCCATACACTAGCATAAGATTTTTTGCTAAAACAGCAATATTTCAGAGAACCCTCACTTTAACTTAACTTGAACATAGCACAAATGCAGTGACAAACACAAACAAAAACCAAAACCCCGAATACCAATATCAGTACAAATCCGAACTTCCAAACTCAGCCCCCAAATCAACCCCAGCCTTAATTCAACACAAATCCTCACACTAAACATAACCCTAAACCTAAACCTAACCCTAACCCTAACTCAAGCTCCAAACCTACCATCAACCCTAACTCTAACCCTAACCCTTATACCAACACCAACCCTTATACTGATCCTAAACTTAATAGCAATCCTACACCCAACCTGAAACATAACCATAACTGCCACCCTAATGCTAACCCTAACCCTAACCCTAGCTCCAACTCTACCAGCAACCCTAAACTGAACCTGAATCCCATTCCAACCGCAACCCAAAACCCAAACATAACTTTATATCAACCCTACACTACAACTGCAATATTTCAGAGAGCCGTCAATTTAACTTAATTCAAACATAGTACTAACACAACCACAACCACAAACACAAACCAAAACCCCAAAGAACCAATACCAGCACTAATCACAACCTCAAAATCCAGTCCCCAAATCATCACCAGGCCCTCACACTAAACCTAACACAAAACCTAACCCAAACCCGAACCCTAAATTTAGCCCAAACCCTACCATCAACCCTAACACGAACCCTAACCCAAACCCCAACACCAACCCTAAAACTACACTAAATTTTATACCAACCCTACACCCTACAGCAACCCTGAACCTAACCCTAACCAGAACACTAACCCTACCTTAACCCTTACTCTAACTCTAACCCTAGCCATAACACTACCACCAACACTTACCCTAACCCTAAAACCAACACCAGCACCAACCCTAAACTGAACCACAAGATTATACCAATTGTACACCCAACTGCAGCCCTAACCCTATCCCTAACCCTAACCATAATACTGAGCCTAACATTAACATCATTTTTTTTCAGAAACTGAGTAATGTACTTGGTCCACACACTTCCATACATATATTTAGCATAAAGCAGCATTGTCCAACACATCTCACCTTATTCTAGCTGAAAAAAGACTGAACGGGTTTTGAGAACTGAATGACATTCTGACTCCATTCATTTGGATGCATGTCTTGGGTGAAAACTAGCATTTTTGCATAAAACTCAACAATATATATGCAAATCCCTTACCCAAAACTGTTTTGAAGGAAAAGGGACTTATTGGATCCATTCCCTTCCATGGATCTTTTGGACAGAAACTACTTTCTTCAGAGAACCCTACCCTGAACCTAAACCTAACCTAAGCTTAACACTATAATTACCCCTAAACCTACAATAACCTCAAAACCAACAACAAACACAAACCTACCTGAAATGTCACACCAATCTTAGTCCCACACAAATCTGAATTCAAATCCTAACCCTAGCCTAAGAGGAACTCTAACACACAACCAAACACTAGTGCTGTCCCAATATTAACCCTAAAGCCTACCCTGAGCCTAACACTAACATTAAAATAATCTGTTTCAAAAACAGTGTAATAATAATATCTGGACACATTTCCAAACATTTTTAATGGAAAACGGCATTACAAAGTAATGTTTCAGAGTAAAATATGAGAACAGTTGGTAAATGTGTTTTGAGAGCTCATTGATTTACCAGTTCCATTCACTTTCAAGCAATTTTTTGGAGAAAAACAGCATTTCTGCAGAACATTCAACTACAGGTACACAAACCATTACCTAAACCTGCTTTGAAAACTTTGGATGGTCCTGGTGGCATTCACTGGCGTAAGGTTTTTTACTAAAACTGCAATATTTCACTGAACCCTCACTTTAACTTAACTTAAACATAACACTAACGCAACCACAAACACAAACACAAACTGAAACCCCAAAGAACCAACACCAGAACAAATCACAAACTCCAAACCAAGTCCCAAAATCTATTCCAAGCCTAACTTTAACCCAAACCCTTATGGTAAACCTAACCCTATACCTAACCTATACCTAACCTCAACCCTAGCCTTAACCTTATGATCAAACTAGTCCTAACCCTAACCCTAACCCCAACAGCAACCCTAAAAACAACCTTAAACTTAATACCAACCCTACATTCAACCCCAACTGAAAACTTAACCAAAACTTCAACCCTAACCATACCATAACCATAACCATAACCATAACCCCAACCATAGCCCAAACCATATCACCAACCCTAACCCTAAAACTAACCAAAACCCAATACCAATCCTAAAACCAACATTAAACTTTATATCAAACATGCATCAAACAGCAACCCTAAACCTAACACTGAGCCAAGCCTTAACATAATTTGTTTCATAATCTGAGTAAAGTACTTGGTCCACACACGTCCATACATAGTTTTAGCATAAAACAGCATTGTCCAGCATATCTCACCTTCTTCTAACGGAAAAAAATCTTTGAACAGGGTTTGAGAACTGAGTGACTTTCTGTCTCCATTCACTTGGATGCATGTCTTGCATGAAAACAAGCATTTTCAATGAAAACTCAACAATAGCTGTACAAATCTTTTCCCTAATACTGTTTTGAAGGCTAAGTAATTATTGGACCCACTCACTTCCATGCACTTTTTGGACTGAAAGTACTTTCTTCAGAGAAACCTATCCTTAACCTAAACCTAACCTATACCTAACAATAGCACTACCACTAAACCTACAACAACCTAAACACCAACAACAAACACAAACCAATAAGAAGCTTCACACCAAACTTAGTCCCACCTTAAGCAGAATCCAAATCCTAACCCTAGACTAAGACGAACTCTAACCAACAATCAAACACTAATGCTATGCCAATATTAACCCTTAACTTAACCCTGAGCCTAACACTAACACTAACATAATTTGTTTCAAAATCCGAGTAATAATAATATCTACACACATTTCCAAGGATTTTTAATAAAACACAGCATTGCAAAGTAATGTTTCCTAGTAAAATATGAGAACTATTTGTAAATGTGTTTTGAGGGCTCTTTTATTCCCCAGCTCCAATGACTTTCAAGCAATTTTGCAGGAGAAACACAGTATTTCTGTGGAGCACTCAACTACAGCTATGCAAACCATTACTTAAACCTCTTTGAAAACTTGAATGGTCCTGGTTCCATTCACTGGTGTAGATTTTTTTACTAATATTGCAATATTTCAGAGAACCCTCATTTTCACTTAACTTAAACATAACACTAACACAACCACAAACACAAACACAAACCAAAAATCTGGAGAACCCAAAACAGTACAAATCCCAACCTCCAAACCCCATCCCAAAATCAACCCCTAGCCTAAGTCAACCCAAACCCTCACAGTAACCAACCCTAAACCTAACCCTAACACTAACCCTAAATGTAGGCCCAACCCTACCTTCAACCCTAACCCTAACCCTAACCCCAAATGTAACACCAACCCTAAAACCAACCCAAAACTTTTATCAGCCTTACAACAAACCAAAACCGTAAACCTAAACCTAAATGCAACTCTCACCCTAACTGTAACCCTAATACCAACTGTAGTCCCAAACCTACCACCCACCCTTACCCTAGCTTTAACCCCAACACCAACAGCAACCCTAAACCAAACCCTAAACTTTATACCAAACCTTCACCAAACCGCAGCCTGAAACCTAACTCTAACTCCAACCCTAACCCTAATTCTGACCCTAACCCTTACCCTAGCCTTATCCCTAACCTGAACCCTAGCTCTGAGATTGGCCTTAACATAATTTTTTTCAGAAAATGAGTTATGGACTTGGTCCACATGTCCCCTAACATAAAATAGCAAGATATCTCACCTTATTCTAGGTAAAAAAAAAAAAAAAGTCTGTGAACGGGTTTTGAGAACTGCGTCACTTTCTGGCTCCATTCATTTGGATGTATGTATCACGTGAAAACCAGAATTTTAACAAAACTCAACAGTAGCTATGGAAATCCCTTCCATAATACTGTTTTGAAGGCCTAGGGACTTATCGGATCCATTCACGTCCATGCACTTTTTGGACTGAAAGCACTTTCTTCAGAGAACCCTATCCTTAACCAAAACACAACCTAAATGTAACACTAACACTACCCCTAAACCTACAACAACGTCAAAACCAACAGCAAACAAACCTACCCGAAGCTTCACACAAATACTAGTCCCGCCCTATGCTGAATTCAAATTCTAACCCTAACCTAAGCCGAACTCTGACCCACATCCAATCAATAATGCTATCTTAACATTAACCATAAACCTGTCCCTGAGCTGAACACTAACATTAACATAATCTGTTTCAAAAACCAAATGATGATAATATCTGCACACATTTTTAAACATTTTTAATGGAAAACAGCATTGCAAAGTAATGTTTCCTAGTAAAATATGAACGTAGTTTGTAAATGTGTTTTGAGAGCTCATTGACTTACAAGCTCCATTCACTGTCAAGCAATTTTGTCGGTGAAAAACAGCATTTCTGTGGAGCGCTCAACTACAGCTATGCAAACCATTACGTAAACCTGTTTTGAAAACTTAGAATTCTCCTGATTCCAAACAATGGCACATGATTTTTTACTAAAGCTGCAATATTTCAGAGAACAGTCACTTTAACTTAACTTAAACATAACACAAATGCAACCACAAACAAAAACAGAAACCAAAACCCCAAAGAACCAACACCAGCACAAATCCCAACCTCCAAATACATTCCCCAAACCAACTGCAAGCCTAACTTCTACCAAAACCCTTATACTAACCCAAACACTAATCCTAACCCTAAACCTAACCCTAGCCCTCACCTTAAACCTAGGCACAACCCTACCACCAACCCTCACCATAACCCTAATTCCAACAACTAAGTCAATCATAAACCTAACCCTAAACTTTATACCAACACTACACCAAACTGCAGCCATAAACCTAACCCTAACCCCAACCATGACACCCAACTGCAGCCATAAACTTAACCCTAACCCCAACCATGACACTAACCCTAACCATAATCCATATTCTAAACCTAACCCTCACCCTGAGCCTAGACTTTACATAATTTGTTTCAGAAACTGAGTAACGTACTTGGTCCACACACATCCATATATATTTGTATCGGAAAACATCACTGTCCAACATATCTCTCCTTATTCTAGCTGAAAAAGTCTTTGAACAGGTTTTGAGAACTGAATGACATTCTGGCTCCATTCATTTGGTTGTATGTCTTGCGTGAAAACTAGCATTTTCACAGAAAACTCAACAATAGCTATGCAAATCCCTTGCCCATTACTGTTTGGAAGACTTAGGGACTTTTTGTATTCATTTACTTCCATGCACTTTTAGGACTGAAAGTGGTTTCTTCAGAGAACCTAAACCTAACATAAACCTAACACTAGCACTAATCCTTAACCTACAACAACATCAAAACCTACAACAAACACAAGCCTTCCCGAAGCTTCACACCACTATTCATCCCACCTTAAGCAGAATCCAAATCCTGATCCTAGTCTAGGCTGAACTCTAACCCATAACAAAACCTTAATGTTATCCCAACATTAACCCTAATCCTTACCTGAACCCTAACCCTAATGCTAACCCCAACCCTCCCATCAAACATAACCCTAATTCTAACCCCAACCACAATACCAACCCTAAAACTAACCCTTATCTTTGTAACAATCCTACAGCCCCCCACAACCCTAAACCTTACCCTAACCTCAAGCCTGACCTTAACTCTAAACCTAACCCTAACACTAAACCTAATCCTCACCCTAATCCTAGGCACAACCCTGCCACCAACCCTAGCCCTAACCCTAAGCCCAACATCAATACCAACCCTGAAACCAACACTAAACCTTATACCAACCCTACACCCAACCACAACAATAAACTTAACCTTAACCACAACCCTAAGCCTAATCCTGACTCTAAACCTAACCCTAACCCTGGCCCCAACCCTAATCCTAACCCTAACCCTCACACTGAGCCTAGCCTTAACAAATTTGTTTCAGAAAATGAGTAATGTACTTGACCCACACATGTCCACAAATAATTTTTAAATAAAACAGAATTGTCCAACATATCTCCCCTTATTCTAGCTGAAAGAAATCTGTGAACGGGTTTTGAGAACTGAGTGACATTCTGGATCCATTCATTTGGATGTATGTCTTGCATGAAAACTTGCATTTTAAAAGAAAAATCAACAAAACTATGCAAATCCCCTACCTAATACTGTTTGAAGACAAAGGGACTTACTGGATCCACCACTTCCATGCACCTTTTGGACTGAAAGCACTTTCTTCACCTAACCTTAACCTAACACTAGCGCTACCCCTTAAACCTACATCAACGTCAAACCAACAACAATCACTAACCTACTAGAAGCTTCACACCAATCTTAGTCCCACCCTAAGAAGAATCCAAATCCTAACCCTAGCTGAAGTCGAACTCTAACCCACAACTGAATACTAACACTATCCCAACATTAACCTAAACCTAACCCTGAGCCTAACACTAACATTAACATAATCTGTTTCAAAAAAACGAGTAATAAAAATATCTGCACACATTTCCAAGCATTGTTAAAGGAAAACAGCATTGCAAAGTAATGTTTCCCTGTAAAATAGGAGAGCAGTTTATAAATGTGCTTTGAGAGCTCATTGAGTTACCAGCTCCTTTCACTTTCAAGCAATTTTGTTGAAGAAGAACAGCATTTCTGTGGAGCACTCAACCTCAGCTATGCAAATCATTACCTAAACCTGATTTGAAAACATAAAATGTTCCTGGTTCCATTCACTGGCATAATAATTTTTATTAAAACTTCAATATTTGAGAGAACACTCACTTTCACTTAACTTAAACATAACACTAACACAACCACAACCACAAACACAAACTGAAACCCCAAAGAATGAATAGTAGCATAAATCCCAACCTCCAAACCAGTCCCAAAATCAACCCCAAGCCTTACTTCAACCCAAGCCCTCACACTAAACTTATACATAAACCTAACTATAAACCTAACCCTAACACTAGGCCCAACCTTACAATCAATACTATCCCTAACCCTAACCCTAACCCCAACAGCAACTGTCAAACAAACACTTAACTTTATATCAACCCTACACCCAACCACAACCATAAACCTAACCTTAACCTCAACCTTAACCCTAACACTAATCCAAACCCTATCACTACACCTAGCCCCAACATGATCACCAACCATAAACCTAACCATAACTCCAACACCAACACTCAACCCAACTGTAAAGTTTATACCAACCCTACAACCAACCAGAGCCCTATTCCTAACCCTAACTGCAACCCTAATTGTAGCACTAACCCTAATCCTAATCCTAACCTGAACCCGAACCCTAACCTAACCCTAACCTTAACACTGAGCCTAGCCTAAGTACAATTTATTTCAGAAACTGAGTAATGTACTTGGTCCATACACATCAATACATAATTTCAGTGTAAACAGCATTGTCCAACATATCTCATCTTGTTCTAGTTAAAAAAAAATTCAGAGAACTGGTGTTGATAACTGAGTGACATCCTGGCTCCATTCATTTGGATGTGTGTCTTGTGTAAAAACTAGCATTTTCACAGAAAACTCAAGAATACCTACGCAAGTCCCTTACCTAATAGTGTTTTGAATGCTAAGGGACTTATTGCATCCATTCACTTCCATGCACTTTTTACTGAAAGTACCTTCTTCAGAGACCACTAACTTTAACCTAAACATAACCTAATTTAACACTAGCACTATCCCTAAACCTACAACACCTCAAAACCGACAGCAAACACAAACCTTCACAAAGCTCTACACCAATCTTATTCCCACCTTCAGCAGACTCCAAATCCTAACCGTAGCATAAGCCAAACTGTTACCCACAACCAAACACAAATGCAATCCCTACATTAACCCAAAACCTAACCCTGAGCCTTACAATAACATTAACATAAATTTTTTTAAAAAACCGAGTAATAATCATACCTGCACACATTTCCAAGCATTTTTAATGGAAAACAGCATTGCAAAGTAATGTCTCCTAGTAAAATAGGAGAACAGTTTGTAAATGTGTCTGAGAGCTCATTCACTTACCAATTCCATTCACTTCCAAGCAATTTTGTCGAAGAAAAACAGCATTTCTGCAGAATACCCAACTACAGCTCTGGAAACAATTACCTAAACCTGTTTTGAAAACTTAGAATGGTACTGGTTCCATTCACTGGTATAAGATTTTTTACTAAATCTGCAATATTTCAGAGAACTCTCACTTTAACTTAACCTAAACATAACACTAACAGAACCACAAACACAAACACAAACTGAAACCCCAAAGAACCAATAGCAGCAAAAATCCCAACCTCCAAGCCCAGTCCCAAAATCAACCATAAGTAAAACTTCAACCCAAACCCTCACACTAAACATAACCCTAATCCTAACCATAACCATAACCCTAAACCTAGCCACAACCCTACCATCAACCCTAACCCTAATCCTAACCTCAACTCAAAACCAACACTAAAACTAACCTTAAAATTTATATGAACCCTATATCCAAGTGTAACTCTAACCCTAACTGTAACCACAACACTAAACCTAACCCTAACCCTAATCCTACCCAAACCTGAGCCCCAACCCTACCACCAACTCTAAACCTAAACCAACCCCCACCCACAAATCCAACCCTAAACCCAACCCTAAACTTTATATCAACCCTACACCCAACTGCAGAAATGAACCTAGCCCTAAACCCAACCCTAACCCTAACCTTAACCCTAACCCTAACCCTAACCCTAACTCAAACCCCAACACCAGCCCTGAACAAAACCTTCAGCTTTATACCAACCCTACACCCTACCACAGCCCTTAACTTAATCCTAACCCCAACCCTAACCCTAAACCTAACCCTAACCCTAACCCTAACCTTAACCCTGAGCCTAACCTTAAAATAATTTGTTTCAGAAACTGAGTAATGTACTTGGTCCACACACATCCATACATATTTTTAGCATAAAACAGCTTTGTCCTTCATATCTCACCTTATGCAAATTGAAAAATTTCTGTGAATGGGTTTTGAGAACTGAGCGACATTCTGGCTCCATTCATTGGATATATGTTTTGTGTGAAAACTAGCATTTTCACAGAAAACTCAACAATTGCTTTGCAAATCCCTTGGCTAATACTGTTTTGAAAGCTAAGGAAGTTTTTGGATTTATTCACTTCCATGCACCTTTTGGACTGAAGGTTCTTTCTTCAGAGAACGCTATCCTTAACCTAAACCTAACACTATCACTACCCCAAAATCAACAACAACAACTTCAAAACCAAAAACAAACACAAACCTACCGAAGCATATCACCAATTTTAATCCCACAGTGAGAAGAATCCAAATCCTAGCCCCAGCCTTAGTCAAACTCTAACACGCAGCCAAACACTAATGCTATCCCAACATTAACTCTCAACCTTATCTTGAGCCAAACATGAACATTAAATAATTTGTTTCAAAAATGGAGTAACATTAATATCTGCACATATTTCCAAGTTTTTAATGAAAAACAGCATTGCAAAGCAATGTTTCCTACTAAAATAGGAGAACAGGTTGTAAATGTGTTTTGAGAGCTAATTGATGTATGGGCTCCATTCACTTTCAAGCAATTTTGCCTGCGAAGCACTCAACTACAGCTATGCAAACCCTTACATAAACCTGTTTTGAAAACTTAGAATGGTCCTGGTTTCATTCACTGGCATAAGATTTTTTACTAAAACTGCAATATTTCAGAGAACCCTCACTCTAACTTAAGTTAAACATTAACACTAATGCAACCACAAACACATACACAAACTGAAACCCCTACAAACCAATACCAGCACAAATCCTAACTTCCAAACTCATTCCCAAAATCAGCCCTAAGCCTAATTTCAACCCAAACCCTCACACCAAACCTAACCCTAAACCTAACCATAACCATAACCCTAAAGTTAGCCCCAATCCTACCATCAACCCTAACCCTAATCCTAACCACAACCCCAACACCAACCCTAAAATCAACCCTAAACTTTATAACAACACTTCACCCAACTGGAGCCCAAAGCCTAACGTTAACCCCAACCTTAACCCTAAGCCAAACTCTAACCCCAACCCTGCCATGAACCCTAACCCTGACCCTAGCCCCTACCCGACCACCAGCCCTAACTCTAACCCTAACCTCAACCCCAACAGCAACCATAAATGCAACCCTAAATTTATACCAGCCCTACACCCAACCGCAGTCCTAAACCAAACATTAACCCCAACCCTAACCCTAACCCCAACTATAACCCTAACACTGAGCAGAGTCTTAACATAATTTGTTTCAAACACTGAGTAATGTACTTGGTCCACACGTGTCCATACATATTTTTAGCATAAAATGACATTGTCCAACATATCCCTTCTTTTCCTAGCTGAAAAAAGTCTGTGAACGGGTTTTGAGAACTGAATGAAATTCTGACTCCATTCATTTGGATGTATATCTTGCGAGAAAACTAACATTTTCACAGAAAACTCAACACTTGCAATGAAAATCCCTTACCTAACACTGTTTTGAAGACTAAGGGACTTATTGGATCCGTTCATTTCCATGTACTTTTTAGACTGAAATTATTTTCTTCATAGAACACTGCAATTAACCTAGACCTTATTCTAAACCTAACACTAGTACTACCACTAAACTTACAGCAACCTCAAAACCAACAAAAAGCACAAACCTACCCAAGGCTTCACACCAATCTTAAACCCACTCTAAGGAGAATCCAAGTCCTAATCCTAGCCTAAGCCGAACTCTAACACACAACCAAACACTAAAGCTATCCCTATATTAACCCTAAACCTAACCTTGAACTTAACACTAACTTTAACATAATCTGTTTCAAAATCCGAGTAATAATTAAATCTGCACATATTTCCAAGTATTTTTAATAGAAAACAGCATTGCAAAGTTATTTTTCCTACTAAAATATGAGGACAGCTTATAAATGTGTTTTGAGCTTATAAATGTGTTCATTGACTTACCAGCTCCATTCACTTTCAAGCAATTATGTCAAAGAAAAACAGCATTTCTGTGGTGCACTCAACTACAGCTATGTAAATCATTCCCTAAACCTGCTTTGAAAACTTAGAATGGTCCTGGTTCCATTCACTGGTGTAACATTTTTAATTAAAACTGCAACATTTTAGAGAACCCTCTCTTTAACTTAACTTAAACATAACCTTAATGCAACCACAACCACAAACACAAACTGAAACACCAAAAAACCAATAAAAGCACAAAACCCAACCTACAATCCCTGTCCCAAAATCAACCCCAAGCCTAACTTCATCCAAAACCCTCACACTAAACCTATCCCTCAACCTTACATTTAGCCTAACCCTAACCCTAGCCCAACCCTACCATCAACTCTAACCCTAACCCTAACCCCCACACTAACACAAACCCTAAGACCGACCCTAAACTATACAACAACCCTACCTCCCACAGCCTCCGAAAACCTAATATTTACCCCAGCCCTAACCTTAATCCTAAACCAAACCCTAACCCTTGACCTAGCCCCAACCCTACCACCAACCCTAACCCTAACCCTAAACCCAAACCCCAAAAAAACTCTAAACCAATCCTGAAATTTATACCAACCCTACACCCAACCACAATGCTAAACCTAATCCAAAACACAACTCAAACCCTAACCATACCCCTACCCCTATCCCTAACCCTAACCCTAACCACAACACCAACACATCCCTAAACCCAACCCTAAACCCTAAACTTTATAACAACCCTACACCCAACCGCAGTCACAAACGTAACCATAAACACAACCCGAGCACTCACCCTCACCCTAACCCTAATTCTAACCCTAACACGAACCCTTACACTGAGCCTAGCCTTAAGATAATTTGTTTTTGGAACTTAGGAATGTATTGGTCCACACACATACATACATATTTTTAGTGTAAAACAGCATTGCCGAACATATCTCACCTTATTCTAACTGAAAGTCTGTGAACGGGTTTTGAGAAATGAGTGACATTTTGGCTACATTCATTTGATGTATGTCATGTGAAAACAAGCATTTTCACAGAAAAGTCAACAATTGCTATACAAATCCATTGCGTAATACCATTTTGAAGGTTAATGGACTGATTAGATCCATTCATCCATGCACTTTTTGGACTGACGTTACTTTCTTCAGAGAACATTATCCTTAATCTAAACCTAGCATAAACCTAACACTAGCATTATCCCAAAACCAACAACGACCTCTAAACCAGCAACAAACGGAAACCTATCTGAAGCATCACACCAATCCTAATTGAACCCTAAGTAGAATCCAAATCCGAACCATAGCCTAAGCCGAACTATAACCCACAACCAAACATTAATGCTATATCAACATTAACTCAAAATCTAACCCTGAGCCTAACACTGACATTAACTTAATCTATTTCAAAAACCAAATAACAATAATATCTGCATACAGTTCCAAGCATTTTTAATGGAAAACAGCATTGCAAAGTAATGTTTCCTAGTAAAATATGAGAACAGATTGTAAATGTGTTTTGGGAGCTCATTGACTTAGCAGCTTCATTCACTTTCAGACAATTTTGTAGGAGAAAAACAGTATTTCTGTGGAGAACTCAACAACAGTTATGCAAATCATTACCTAAACCTGTTTTGAAAACTTAGAATGTTCCTGTTTCCATTCACTGGTGTAAGATTGTTTATGAAAACTGTAATATTTCAGAGAACCCTCACTTTAACTTAACTTAAAAATAACACCAACGCAACCAAAAACACAAACACAAACCGAAACCTCAAAGAACCAATACAGCACAAATCCCAACCTCCAAACCCAGTCTCATAATCAACACCAAGCCTAATTTAAACCCAAACCCTCACACTAAACCTAACCATAAACCTAATCCTACCCCTAACCCAAAACCTAGCCCCAAACCTACCATCAATCCTAACCTGAACCTGAATGTCAGCCCCAACACCAAGCTTAAAATATAAAAAAACTTTATATACAAAGTTCAACACTGAGCTTTATATCAACCCTACACTCAACTTCAACCCTAAACCTAACCCTAAACCTAGCCCCAACCTTACCATCAGTCCTAACCCTAACCCAAACCTCAACTCCAACAATAGCCCTAAAACCAATCCTAAAATTAATACCAACTTTACACCCAACCCCAAAACAAAAACCTAACCCAATCCGCGAACCTATCCCTAAACCTAACCCTAACCATAATCCAAACCGTAGCCCCAACACTACCACCAACCCTTAACCTATCCCTAACCCCAACCCAAACACCAACCCTAATCAACCCTACATTTTATACCAAACGTACACCCAACCACAATCCTAAACCTAACCCTAACCACAACGCTAACCTGAACCCTAACCCTGAGCCAAAACTTAACATAATTTGTTTCAGAATCTCAGCAATGAACTTGGTTCATACACGTCCATACACAGTTTTAGCATAACACAGCATTGTCCAACATATCTCACCTTATTCTAGCTGAAAAAAGTCTGTGAACATGTTTTGAGAACTGAGTGACATTCTTACTCCATTAATTTGAAAGTCTGTCTTGCGTGAAAACTAGCATTTTCACAGATAAGTCACAAGAGCTATGCAAATCACTTACCTAATACTGTTTTGAAGGCTAAGGGACTTATTGAATCCATTCACTTCCATGCACTTTTTGGTCTGAAAGTACTTCCTACAGAGAACCTTATCTTTAACGTAAACCTAACCTAACCATAACACTAACACTACCTCTAAACCTACAGCAACCCCAAAACCAACAAAAATACAAACCTACCCGAAGCTTCACACCAATCTTAGTCCCACCCTAGGAAGAATCCACATCCTAACCTTAGCCTAAGCTGAACTCTAACCCACAACCAAACACTAATGCTATCCCAACATTAACCCTAAATCTAACCCTGAGCCTAACATTAACATTAACATAATCTGTTTCAAAAACCTAGCAATAACAATATCTGCACACATTTCCAAGCATTTTTAATGGAAAGCAGCCTTGCAAACTAATGTTTCCTAGTGAAATTTGAGAAAAGTTTGTAAATGTGTCTTTAGAGCTCATTGACACACCAGCTCCTTTCACTTTCAAGCAATTTTGTCAGAGAAAAACAGTGTTTCTGTGGAGCACTCAATTGCAGCTATACAAACCATTACCTAATCCTGTTTTGAAAATATAGAATGGTTCTATGTTTTCATAGGACCATTGGTTCCATTGGTTTCATTGGTTCCATTTACTGTAAGATTTTTGCCTAAAACAATAATATTGCAGAGAACGCTCACTTTAACTTAATTCGAACATGACACTAATGCAACCACAAACACAAACACAAACTGAAACTCCAAAGAACCAATACCAGCACAGATCCCAACCTCCAAACCCAGTCCCAAAGTCAATCCCAAGCCTAAATTCAGCCCAAACCCTCACACCTAACCCTAACCCTAACCCTAACCCCAACCTACTATCATCCCTAACCCTAATCCTAACCACAACCCATAACACCAACACTAAAACCAACCCTAAACTTTATACCAAACCTTCACCCTAATGAAACTCTACACCTAACCCTAACCACAACCCTAAACCTAACGCTTACCCTAAACCTAAAGCTAGACCCAACATTACCACCAACCCAAACCCTAACTCTAACCCCAACCCCAACCCCAACCCTAAACCCAACCATCAACTTTATACCAACACTACACCTAACCACAGCCCTAAACCTAGCCCGATCCCCAATCACAGTCCTAAACCTGACCATAACCACAACACTAACTTTAACTCTAATGCTTACTCTAACACTGAGCCTACCCTTTACATAATTAGTTTCAGAAACTGAGTAAATTACTTGGTCCACACACATCCATACATATTTAAGTGTAAAACAGCATTGTTCAACATATCTCATCTTATTCCAGCTGAAAAAATTCTGTGAACCAGTTTTAAGAACTGAGGGACATTCTGGCTCTATTCTTTTTGATGTATGTCTTGCATGAAAACTATCATTTTCACAGAAAACTTGACAATAACAATGCAAATCCCTTACCTAATACTATTTTGAAGGTTAAGGGACTTATTGGATCCATTCACTTCCACGCACTTTTTGGACTGAAAGTACTTTCTTCAGGGAAATCTATCTTTAACTGAAACCTAACATACAGGTAATACTAGCACTACCCCTAAACCTACAACAACCTCAAAACCAATAACAAACACAAAGCTTCCCGAGTCTTCACACCAATCTTAGTCCCACCCTAAGCAGAATCCAAATCCTAACAGTAGCCTAAGCTGAACTCTAACACACATCCAAATACTAATGCTATCCCAACATTAACCCTAAACCTAACCCTGAGCCTAACACTAACATTAACATAATCTGTTTGAAAAAATGAGTAATAATAATATCTGTGCACATTTCCAAGCATTTTTATTGTTAAACAGCATTGGAAAGAAATGTTTCCTAGTAAAATATGAGAACAGATGGTAAATGTGTTTTGAGACCTAATTGACTTACCAGCTCCATTCACTTTCAAGCAATTTTGTCAGAGAAAAGAGTACTTCTGTGGAGCACTCAAGTATAGTTATGCAAACCATTACCTAAACCTGTTTTGAAAACTTACAATGATCCTGGTTCCATTCAGTGGTGTAAGATTTTTTTACTAAAACTGCAATATTTCAGAGAACACTTATTTTAACTTAATTTAAATATAACACTAATGCAACCACAATACAAACAGACACCCCGAAGGACAAACACAAGCGCAAATCCCATCCTTCAAACCCAGTCCCCAAATCAACCAGACTAACTTCAATGCAAACCCTCACACTAAACATAACCATAAACCTAAACCTAACCATAACCCAGGCAAAAACCTACCATCAACCCTAGCCCTAACCAAATCCCAACCCCAACACCTACCCTAAAACCAACCCTAAACTTTATACCAACCCTACACCCAACTGCAACCCTACACCTAACCCTAACCCAACCCTATCCCTCACACTGAGTCTAACCTTAACATAATTTGCCTCAGAAACTGACTAATGTACTTGGTCCACACACGTTCATACAAATTTTTAGCATAGAACGGCATTGTCTCACATATCTCACCTTATTCTAGCTGAAAAACGTCTGTGAACAGATTTTGAGAACTGAGTGACATTCTGGCTCCATTCATGTGGATTTACGTCTTGCGTGAAAACAAGCATTTTCCCAGAAAACTCAACAATAGTTATGCAAATCCCTTACCTAATAAAGTTTTGAAGGCTAAGGAACTTATTGGATGATTTCACTTCCATGCACTTTTTGGATTGAAAGCACATTCTTCACAGAACCCTATCCTTAATCTAAACCTATCCTAAACCTAACACTAGCACTCTGCCTAACCCTAGGAAAATCTCAAAACCAACAACAAACACAAACCTTCCTGAAACTTATCACCAATCGCAGTCCCACCCTAAGCAGAATCCAAATCCTAACACTTTCCTAAGCAGAACTCGAACACCCAACCAATCACTAATGCTATCCCAAATTAACCCTAAATATGACCCTGAGCCTAACACTGACATTAACATAATCTGTTTCAAAAACAGAGTAACAATAATATTTGTAGACGTTTCCAAGCATTTTTCATGGAAAGCAGCATTGCAAAGTAATATTTCCTAGTAAATATGAGAACAGTTTGTTAATGTGTTTTGAGAGCTTTTTTGACTTACCAGCTTCATTCACTTTAAGCAATTTTGTCAGAGAAAAACAGCATTTCTGAGGAGCACTGAACTACATCTCTGCAAATCATTATCTAAACCTGTTTTGAAAACGTAGAATGGTCCTGGTTCCATTCAATGGCATATGATTTTTTACTAAAATTGCAATATTTCAGAGAACCCTCACTTTAACTTAACTTAAATATAACACTAACGCAACCAGAAAGACAAACACAAACCGAAACCCCAATGAACTAATACCAGCACAAATCCCAACCTCCAAATCCAGTTCCAAAATCAACACCAAGCCTAATTTCAACCCAAGCCCTCACACTAAACATAACCCTAATTCTAACCCTAACCCTAACCCTAACCCTAGACCCAAACCTACCATCAACCCTTACTCTAACCTCAACCCCGGTACCAACATTAAAACCAACCCTAAACTTTATACCAACTCTACACCCAACTGCAACCCTAAACCTAACCCTAAACGTAACCCTAACACTAACTCTTACCCTTACCCTAAATCTAGACCCAACACTACCACCAACCCAAACCCTAACCCTAACCCTAACCCCAGCCCAAATCTTAAACCCAACCCTAAACTTTCTACCAACACTACACCCAACCACAACCCTAAACCTAACCCTAACCCCATCCCTAACCCTAACTGTAACCCTAACCCTGATCCTAAGCCTAACCCTAACTTTAACTGTAACACTGAGCCAAGATTTAACATAATTTGTTTCAGAAACTGAGTAATGTACTTGGTCCACAAACGTGCATACATATTTTTAGCATAGAACAGCATTGTCCAACATATCTCTCCTTGTTCTAGGTGAAAAATGTCTGTGAACGGGTTTTAAGAACCAAGTGACATTCTGGCTCCATTCATTTGTATGTACGTCTTGCGTGAAAACTAGCATTCTCACAGAAAACTCAACATTAGCTATGCAAATCCCTTACCTAATACTGTTTTGAAGGCTAAGGAACTTATTGGATCCTTTCAATTCCATGCACTTTTTGGACTGAAAGTACTCTCGTCAGAGAACCTTATCCTTAACTTAAACCTAAACTAAACCTAACAATAGCACTACCCCTAAACCAACAAGTACTTCAAAACCAACAACAAACACTAATCTACCCGAAGTTTCATACCAATCTTAGTCTCACTATAAGCAGAATTCAAATCCTAACCCTAGCCTAAGCCTAACTCTAACCCACAACCAAACACTAATGTTATCCCAACATTAGCCCTAAACCTAACCCTGAGCCTTTCACTAACATTAACTTAATCTGTTTCATAAACCGAGTAATAATAATATCTGCACACATTTCCAAGCATTTCTAATGGAAAACAGCATTGCAAAGTAATGTTTCCTAATAAAATATGAGAACAGTTTGTAAATGTGTTCTGAGAGCTCATTGACTTACCAGCTCTGTTCACTTTCAAGCAATTTTGTCAGATAAAAGCAGCATTTCTGCAGAGCACGCAACTACAGCTATGCAAACCATTACCTAAACCTGTTTTGTAAACTTAGAATGGTCCTGGTACCGTTCAGTGGCAGAAGATTTTTTACTAAAACTACAATGTTTCAAAGAACTCTCACTTTAACTTAATTTAAACATAACACTAACACAACCACAAATACAAACACAAACTGAAACCCCAAAGAACAAATACAAGCACAAATCCCAATGTCCAAACCCAGTCCCCAAATCAAACCCAAGTATAACTTCAACCCAAACTCTCACACTAAACCTAACCCTAAACCTAACACTAACCCTAACCTTTACCCTAGCCCCAACCCTACTATCAATCCTAACCCTAACCCCAAACCCAACACCAACCCTGAAACCAACCCTAAACTTTATACCAATTCTACACCCAAACACAACACTACACCTAACCCTAACCACAACCTTATCCCTAATATTAACCCTAAACTTAACACTAACCTTAAACCCAACCCTACCACCAACCCTAACCCTAACCCCAACACCATTACAAACACTAAACCCAACCCTAAACTTTATACCAACCTTATACCAAACCACAGCCCTAAACCTAACCCTTTCCCCAACACTAACTCTAATCTTAACCCTAACCATAACCATAACCCTAACCCTAACCCAACACTGAACATAGCTTTAACATATTTTTTTTCAGAAACTGAGTAATATTCTTGGTCCACACATGTCCATACATATTTTAGTATAAAACAGCATTGACCAACATATCTCAGCTTATTCCAGCTGAAAAAAGCCTTTAAAGGGGTTTTGAGAATTGAATGACATTCTAGCTCCATTCATTTGGATGTATGTCTTGCGTGAAAATTTGCATTTTCACAGGAAACTCAACAATAGTTATGCAAATCCCTTACCTATTACAGTTTTGAAGACTAAAGGACTTATTGCATCCATTCACTTCCATGCACTTTTTGGACTGAAAGTACTTTCTCCAGAGAACCCTATCCTTAACCTAAACCTAATGTAAACCTAGAACTAGCACTATGCCTACACCTACAACAACCTCAAACCCAACAACGAACACAATCTACCTGAAGCTTCACACCAATCTTAGTCCCACTCTAAGCAGAATCCAAATCCTAACCCTAGCCTAAGCCGAACTCTAACACACAACAAAACACTAATGCTATCCCAACATTAACCCTCAACCTAACCCTGAGCCTATCACTAACTTTAACATAATATGTTTGAAAAACTGAGTAATAATATCTGTACACGTTTCCAAGCATTTCTAATGAAAACAGCATTGCAGAGCAATGTTTCCTAATAAAATAGGAGAACAGTTTGTAAATGTGTTTTGAGAGCTCATTGACTTACCAGCTCCATTCACTTTCAAGCAAATTTGTCAGAGAGAAACAGCATTTCTGTGGAATGCTCAACTACAGCTACGCAAACCAATATCCAAGCCTGTTTTGAAAACTTAGAATAGTCCTGGTTCCATTCACTGGCATAAGATTTTTTACTAAAACTGCAATATTTCAGAGAACCCTCACTTTAACTTCACTTAAACATAACAGTAACACAACCACAAACAGAAATGCAAACCAAAACCCCAAAGAACCAATACCAGCACAAATCACAACCTTCAAACTCAGGCCCAAAATCAACCCCAAACATAACATCAACCCAAACCCTCACACTAAGCCTAACCCTAAACCTCAACCTAACCCCAACCACAACACCAACCCTAAACCCCACTCTAAACTTTATACCAATCCTACACCCAACCTGCAGCCCTAAACCTAACCCTAACCCCAACACTAACCATAACCCCAACCATAACCATAACCCTAACCTTAACCCTAACCCAAATACTGAGCCTAGCCTTGAATTAATTTGTTTCAGAAACTGAGTAACTTACTTGATCTACACATGTCCATCATGTCCATACATATTTTTAGCATAAAAAGCATTGTCCAACATATCTCACTTTATTCTATCTGAAAAAAGTCTGTGAATGGATTTTGAGAATTGAGTGACATTCTGACCCATTCATTTGGATGTATGTCTTGCGTGAAGACTTGCATTTTCACAGGAAATTTAACAATAGCTATGCAAATCCCTTATTTAATACTGTTTTGAAGGCTAAGGGACTTATTGGATCCATTCACTTCCATGCAATTTTTGGACTGAAAGTAGTTTCTTCCAAGAACCCTATCCTTAACCTAAACCTAAAACTAGTACTATGACTACACCTACAACAGCCTCAAAACCAACAACAACAATAATAATATCTGCACATATTTCCAACCATCTTTAATGGAAAACAACATTGCAAAGTAATATTTCCTAGTAAAATATGAGAAGAGTTTGTAAATATGTTTTGAGATCTCATTGACTTGCTAGCTCCTTTCACTTTCAAGCAATTTTGTCAGAGAAAAACAGCATTTCTGTGGAGCACTCAACTACAGCTTTGCAAACAATTACCTAAACTTGTTTTGAAAATGTAGTCTGTTCCTGGTTCCATTCACTGGTGTAAGATTTTTTACTAAAACTGCAATGTTTCAGAGAATGTTCACTTTAACTTAACTTAAACATAACGCTAATGTGTACTTTTAATTGTCCTAGCTTTCCCCATAGGGAACAATGGACTTTTACCTAGGCTAGTATACATGGGGGAAAAGTAAATGATAAAATATCTCAGTAGTTCACAACTGACAGTAATTCCAGGAGACAAAACATCACTGTGTTCTACCAGTCACAGTAGGGGCTAAAGAAGTCCAGATGATCAATGGAATTTGAAGTCAGGTCCATGTCACAGTGGGTCCCATATTTCCTCTCACTTGATCTGTAGTATTTCCCTCAGTTCTTGAATGCATAATTACAGTAAAAATATGTAATGTCAACTTAAAGAACTACACTGGTTCCTTAAAGTTTAGAGCAGGGGCTATTTTGTTATGTAAGGCCAAATGGAAGCCACTAGAACTATCTCCACTGAGCAAGATAGAAAATCAAAATCAATATCACATTCCTATATGAATTTTAGAGATTCGTTCCACCATCAAGGGCTTGAAGGATGCAGGGGTGGTGATTCCCAACACATCACCAATCAACTACCCTACTTCACCTGTGAAGAAAATATTTGAATCTTTAATGATGACAGTGGATTGTCATAACCTTAACCAGGAAGTTACTCCAATTGCAGCTGCTATTACAAAAATGATATGATTGTTTGTGTAAGTCAACATATCTATGGTACCCAGTGTACAACTTTTGATCTGGGAAATGCTTTTATTCTTTATGACAATGAAGAAAGACATCTCCAACCCTTACTTTTGAGTTGGCTACATTAAGAAAATGGTTCCACTATCCAATTCTCCAGACACACATGATAATGTAGACTGCAGGGACTTGATTTGCCTTTCCCTTCCACAAGACATCACAATGGTGTATTAAACAGAGGGCATCATGCTAAATAGTCCTAGTGTCCAAGATGTAGCAACTACTGTAGACTTTTTGATATGACATTTGCGTGTCAAAGAGTGGGAGAAAAATCCAACAAAAATTCAGGGGCCTTCAACATAAGTGAAATTAGTAGGCATTCAGTGGTGGCAGACATGTCCAGATATACTTTCAAAGGTAAAGGATAAGCTGTTGCATCTCTACCACAGCCACAAAAGTGTCAAAATTTTTGGCTGGTCTCTGTGGATTTTGGAGGAAACATATGATCTAATTGGATGTGTTACTCTGGGCCATTTAACAAGGGACCAAAAATTTTGCTATATTTGACTGGAACAAATAGTATCCCTACAACATGTCCAGGCTGCTGGGTAAGCTGCTCTGCCACTTGGACCATATGCTCCAACAGATTCAATGGTGCTGGAAGTTTCAGTGGCAAAAAGAGATGGTGTTTGCAGTCTTTGGCTGGCTCCTATAGGAAAACCACAACACGGACCCTTAGGATGTTGGAGTGAAAACATGTCATGCTCTACAGATAATTATGCTGTTTTTGATAAAATGCTTTTAACTTGCTACTGGGCCATAGTAGAGACCAAGTGCTTAAGTATGTGTTATCAAGTTATCATGAGAGCTGATTTGCCTGACATATAGTGGGTATTGTCTTACTCACCATGACATAAATTTGGACATACTCAGTAGCATGATATCATCAAATGGAAGTGGTACATACAGGGACAGGTTCAAGCACACCCTTAAGGCACAAGTAAGCTACAAGGGTAAGTTTCTCAAATACCTATGGATCCCACTCCTGCCACATGAACTTCTCTTTCCCAGCCCTCAGCTATGTCCTCCTGGGGATTTTCCTGCAATCATTTGACTGAAAAAGAGAAATCCCAGGCATGTTTTACAGATTTGTGTATATGGTATACAGGTACCACCTGAAATTGCACAATGTTAAATGCTTCAGCCCCATTTCCAAAACATTCCTGTAGAAAAGGGTTGAAAGGAAATCCTCCCAGTGAGCAGAACTTCCAGCAGAGTATCTGGCTCTTCATTTAGCTTGGAAGGGGAAATAGCAGGGAGCACATTCACACACACTGGCTATGACCACCTATTTTACTGGATGATCAGGGTTATGGTAATGACGTCTTTGGAAAACTGGTGACAAAGGGGTCTGGGAAAGTGCTGTATAGACTGACCTCCATGAATAAGCAAAAAACTTGAAGATATATGCATCCAATGTGAATGCCACCCTTTGCAATGCACTCAGCTGCTTGGAATCTTGGCTGAGACAGCTGGGCTGTTGCAGCTTTGGTTAAGATATTATTAGGTTACCTCAGTTAAGGCATGGCCCAAAGCAGGTTTTAATCCATTTACTGGAGTATTTACTGGAGTATTTCATAGATTGGATGAGAAAGAGACAGAGACAGAGAGAGAGAGAGAGAGAGAGAGAGAGAGAGAGAGAGAGAGAGAGAGAGAGAGAAAGAGAGAGAAAACACCATGAAAGCCAGAGAAAGAAGAGTCCAGTAGATACCACTGTCTTCCTGGCCAAGTAACAGAAGACTTCTGGAGCACAAGCAGCTGGTCTTCAGAAAACTGCATCATCTTGATGATATCAGAGTTGGACATTTTCATGGTTTCTTAACTGTAAGCTTGTAAATTAATAAATTTCCACAGTTAAAGCCAATGCATTCATGGTATCTGCTCTGAGCAGACTAGAAGAATGAAACAAAGACCATGGTGCCCTGTTGACATCATTTTGAGTAAAAAACAAATTCATCACATTTTATACCCCAAATAAATGTTTATAATGCATGATGCTGAGCAGAAGCACATCTTATATATGCCAAGATTCTGAAAATAGCATATGCACCAGGACAGAAGGAAATATTTGAAACATGTATAAATATAATAAGAGAAATAGAAAAATTAACCCCCTAAGAATAGAGAATACATGGTGTAAATCTTTAGGGGATAGAGGGAAAAAACAGATTTGTTTATGGTTGCTTTAAGTGTTCATATTAGCATTGACACAAATAGAAAAACATTACAAAATTAAATATATTGCATATAAAATTTAATTAGAGCAATATGTTCTCAAAATCTCACATCAAACCAACAGATTTGTATTATAAGAAGGAAATATAAGTTTTATTGCTCTTAGAATGTTTTGCTCATCTTGGTATTGCAGCAATTTCAAAACTTTTGTGTACTTAAGTATTGAAAAATTAAATTAATATGAAAATGTTGCTGGCCACAAAGTTTCTTATAATAGGAGTACAAGGAATCAATTTATTAATGTAGAAACTAGAGGAAGAACTATGTAGGGTTGGATTATGATGAACTAAAACATTATAAACCCTCCCTCTTAGCCCTACCTACTGAAAGATTCTAGAAGGCATGGCACCTCAGAAAACAGCACATCTAGTATCCAAATTTTAGTTTCTAAATAGCAGAAATCAGAGATCTTTGGAGAAGTAAGAAATGGCTGATAAAGGGAATGTAAGGGGAGATGGGAAAATCTTTTTGAGCCAGAAATAAAGTGCTCAAAATTTGATAGAGCAGATTGAGGAGCTCCCACTGCTAAATATGGGGCAATTTGAATATTAAAATAATTTCAGAATGAGATTTCAATGCATTAAGTGAACAAATGTATTAAGATAGGGGAGACATGGGCGGCTGCCGTGGCTCAGCAGGCATAGCTCTGACCTGCCTGCTGGAGGTCTGGAGTTCGATCCCTGGTGCCTCCTGCCCATATGCAAATTAAAAAAAAAGATACGGGAGACAAAAGATATTTACAAACAAATGACAGCTATATCACAAAGGGGATATGGCATTTTTTAATATACCATTTTCAGATGATCATAATGACTGCTTCAGGTAAGAATCAGTGTACTCTGAAATCATTGAGAGAAAAGAAGATGAACAAGTCCTTCATACAGTCTCATAAAATCATCCTAAAGAATGGTTATTAAATTACAAAGAGAAAATATTTCCTTTATCATGAAGAAATCTGTTGGACACCACTTTAACAGTGATCAAACTTATTAACAATAATACAGAGCTTAACATATCAGTTTGACTACCTGTATTCTCTGGGGTGTTGCATGAGAAGGGAAAACAACACTATATAATATCCTGGGGGTGGGGGGAGTTGAATGAATCTGATAATGTTGAATAATTAAAAAACACAAATTGAGGGAAACACTTCATACAATTGGAATGGATAGAAAAATTTTAGTGGTATGAAAGACAAAAAGGGCTGGGGGACTGTTTTAAATTCAGTCTAAAAAACCATGAAAATTAAATGCCATGCTTAATCCTTAATTAGATACTGGACTAAAACAGGCAAAGTAAGAACAAAAAAGGGCATTATTGGAACAAGCAGAACAATTCTAGTATGGTCTGCAATTTAGTTATAAGTATTATATCATGTTAAATTATATGTTTTTTTATGATTATATAAAAGAAATAGAAGTTCCTTATCCTGAAGTCTTAAGAGGTGATTTATTCCATTGTCTGCAAATAGGTCTCTCTCTCTCTCTCTCTCTGTCTCTCTCTCACACACACACACACACAAAAAACACCCACATATCTTATCTATCTATCTATCTATCTATCTATCTATCTATCTATCTATCTATCTATCTATCTATCTATCTATCTATCATCTATCTATCTATCTATCTATCTATCTATCTATCTATCTATCTATCTATCTATCTATCTATCTATCTATCTGTCTCTCTATGAGAGATAGATATAAGGGATTTAGTAAGTGTGGCAAAATGACAACAATTGGCTCTTGTGGGCAGGAGAGGACCACCATCTGCATTGCCATGTGTCAGAAAAGCCAAGCACCAAGGATCCATGGCAGCTCAGTTATTTAAACAGTTATTAGTGAAAAATTGGTGAAAATAAGTGAACATTATTATTGAGTAAGAAAATTATTTCATTAAAATGTGGGGAACAATAATTTAGGGGACCCTCTTTCCTCCTTAGTATTTACATTAAGAAAAATATCATATGTTGGAAAATGTTTTGGAATCCTTCTCCTCAAGAATGATTAAAGGACAATTTGTATGACCAAATTTCCTAGAAAATTTAAAAGCCAAAATTGTTTTGACATAGAATCTTTACCTTAGAAAGTTTTATTCCAACAATTCTGTTTTTAATTCCTCTGGTGTATGACTTGGCAAATAGCATTTCTTTTAAATCATTTATTGAGATTTCTCATATACTAACCCAGAAGAGAGCCTAATATTCTATTGTCCTATAATAATATTAATGCATTACATTTTTGTGTTCTCTCCCACATTTTTCTTCATTCAAACTTAAAATTGGACTTTCCTGCATGACCAACTGTATTGAAGAACCAAAATGGATACAAAAAGAGAAATATTAATGAAGGAATGTTCCCAGAAAATAATCTTTTTTTTAGCTTCAGAAATTTTCTGGAAATTTGAGGAGCGAGTACTTATATTTCATTTGTTTAGTGTTCAGATCACAGATCTATGCTGTTCCTTATCTTATGACAAAAGTTGCATTATTTTTAGCTTTTTAATATACTCCTGAAATAAAATTTTGTAATTAGACCATTTTAATCTAAAATTCTGATAATTGTTTGTTGATAAACCCCACTTTTAGTGCTGGGAAAATATCTAGATACTGAGTTTTCATAGAAATATTTGATGGGAAATTAAAGTTATGATCTTTTAAATGAACTTTAAATTATAGAATAAATGTAAATTTATAGAAAAGTAGCACAGTAAATTCATCCAGTTTATTCTATTCTCAACAGTCTTCTATAACCATGGTGTATTTGTAACAGCTATTAACTAAATTCCAGAATCAATTCAGATTTCATGAGATTTTCCACTAGTGTTACTTTTCTGGTCCACAATCCAACTCAGGATATCACTTTGTTTTTAGCCAACAAATCTCTGAATTTTCTTCTGGTCTGTGACAGCTGATCAGTCCTCCCTTGTTTTTGATGACCTAGTTAGTTTTGAAGAGCACTAGATAGGTATTTCGTACAATGCCCTTCACCTTGACTGTATCTAATGATTTTCTCATGATTAGACTAGGCTTAGGGGTTTCACATCACATTGTGGCACCTGTTATCCAACTCAGGCTGTTAGCCAAGTAGATGTGACTTAAGTTAAGATGCTAACCTTAATTTCATTGTTTGCCAGATTTCTGCACTGTAAAGTTATTTATTTTCCATTCCCATCCTCTAATCTTATTAGTAAGTCTCTAAGTTTACCTCCTAATGGGAGAGGGAGTATTTACATATATTATTGGAATTTTCTCTTAGGACAACTTGGCTTTCACTTATTCAATCATTTATTTGTATTGGTATGTACTCACATCTATTTATTTTAAAGTTTGGATTATGCTTTAGTACCATAACAAAGTGTCATTCACTTGGTGGCTTAAAACACAGAAATATATTGTTTCACAGTTCTGAAGGCTAGAAGTCTGAAATAAAGGGGTTGACAGGGCCAGGCTTCCTCTAAAGGCACTAGGTAAAAATATGTCCCATGTACCTTTCCTGACTTCCAACAATAGCTTCTCACTAATCCATAACATTCTCTGTCTCAGTGGTCCCATGGTCCCTATGTCTGTCTGTGTGCAAGTTTCTTCTTCTTATAAGGACACAAATCATTTTGGATTGCCACCTTACTCCAGTATGGCTTCATTTAAATTTATCTAATTCATTTTCAGCAACCTATTTGTAAGTAAGTACACACTTTAAGATACTGGGAATTAAGATTTCAATATCTCTTTTTGGTGGGGGAGGGGGACCAAATTCAATACATAACTGTTTATATTCCAATACTATGACACTTCTTTTTGTTTAAGGTTTTTCAGCTTTTGCCCTTCAGAATTTTTCCAGTTAGACTTCTGTGTCTTTTTGTCATGCTCCCATCCTTCTGTTTTTTTGAGTACTTCCTATCATTCTGGCACTAAAAATACTCCAGGTTCATCTTGTATGCTTCCTGCCTGAGCCCTAGAGCAGTTATTTTTACCAAGAAGTTTTAGTTCCTGTTAGTGGATAATGGTAAAACATAATATTTTATTATGGTTTAAAAGCTAGGCACTTTGCCTTCTTATGACTACAATAAACTTTTCATATTTTCTCAACTATAGTATTTTATAGAATTAGTGTGCTAAAATGGATGATCCCTGAACCTCCTTCCATCTTTAAGATGTTGCTTTAAATCTGATTTTTAATTCAGATTTTCTCATCACTGTGTCTGAATTTTCAGAGGAGAGCATTATTTTGTTGTTTTAGCAAAGAACCATTGACTCTTCAACCTTTCTAAGAGTCTTAGGTTGCACTGGATGTTTTGATAACCTGTTATCCTCATAATAAAGCCAACTGTTTATTCTCAAGAAAATGATTCTTTAAATATGGAAGCCTGTATCTGTTAAACCTATAATCAGATCTTCTATGAGCTAACAAAATATATATTGAATGCTTTATCCTTATGCTTTGGCTTTGAGTCTCAAGATTCTCTGTCTCCTATTTTCAGTGTATTCTATACTCAGTATATATTTGTACTGGTTTGAAAGTATTATATATCCCAGAAAATCCATGTTTTAATCCTGATCCAATCTTGTGGTTGCAGCCATTTTATTAAATCTTTACTCAATGCTGTAGGGTCGAAACATTTGATTGGAATATATCTATTGCAATGTGACACGACCAATTGTGAATGTGATCTTTCAATTAGATGGAGATGTGACTTTGCTCATTAAAGGTGGGTCTTGATTAGTTTACTAGAATCCTTTAAATGTGGAAGCATATTGGTGATAGTTTAGATGAATATGATTGGAGAACAGTTGCTTCAGAGCTGAGAGAGGCATGGGTGTTTGGAGATGCTTGGGGAGTCAACAGAAAGAGAAGATGCCTAAACAAAGGCTGAGCCCAACAGATATTTCTATTTTCCTTCTCATGAGATGCTAAGCCAGCCAGAACTCAGAATGGTAAGTCAGAGGTCCACAGATACTTAGTTAGGCAACCACTGGTATCAGAAATTGTAAGCAATTGAACTTCAAACAGGGATCACAAGACACAAGACACAGGCATTCTCAGCTAACAGAGGTATTCTTTCTTGTGCAAAGGTAACCTCTTGTTGGTGTCTTAATTTGCACACTTTTGTGGCATCAGAACTCTAAACTTTTAAAATAAAAAAATTCCCTTCATAAAATGTGCTCCACTTCTTCTATATTACCTTCTTGTGAGACACTAAACAGGAAAGAACTCAGAATGGTGAGCCAGAGGAGATAAGTCAAGGTCCACAGATGCTTAGAGAGGAAACTACTGGTATCAGTGACTGGAAGTAATCAAACCACAAACAAGGACCATCAGACACCAGCCACATACCTTCTTAACTGCAGACGTGTTCTAGATGACATCAGCCTTTCTTAAGTGAAGAAAACCTCTTGTTGGTCTCTTAAATTGGACATTTTCATGGGCTTAGAAATGTAGACTTTTAAAATAAAAATTTCCCTTCATAAAAGTTGTTCCATTTCTGTTATATTGCATTCCAGTAACATTAGAAATCTAACAAAAAATCTTTCTTCATTTCTGTAGGCATTGTACTGAAAGCTTTGAGCCATGTTCTAAGGAAGATGTTTTCCTTTTAATTCTTTTAAGAACATTCTGTTAGTGAGGGACCTTGTTCCATCACCCTCTGGAATGGAGTTGATAACTGCCAAATCAGTGTCCTCATCTCTGGGCACAAAATTTGCATAATTTCCTCTGGGTTTGAATCACTGGTAGAATTTCTCATGAAAGGAGAACTTATTTTGTAGGTAACAATAAGATACAAGAGATGATGTCTAGCTCCTAGCTGTGTTTCAGAGCCAGCGTTTTTATCAAAGTTAGATCAACACTTGCAGATAGATAGTACTATGGTTATGGTCATTATTAAAAAGAAGGTCTCAGAGAAGTTAGTAAGTTGTCCAAGTTCACACAGTTGAAATTTTATACCAGATCTTTCCCATTTCCAAAATTCTCATACTTTCCATTATGCTATGTTGTCCATCTAATGGAAAAATAATGATCAGTTATACAATATTCTCCAAAATTTCTGAGATTTAGGTGTTTTCACTTGAATGAGGGGTGTCAACACATTTTCTTCAAAATGGATTATTACAAAATTAACCAGCATAAAATTTATGATTTCTACTTATGAATTTTAACTTTATCAGAATGTAACCATTATATCCCACCTTGACTCTGCAACCAGAGCCTTCCACCAAGACCCACAAATCTAGGCTGATACTGACCTCTTGTGATGTGACCAAGTGCTACAAACCTCCTGCATTTATTGTTGGGCTCAGCACATGCTCTCCCTAGTTTCTGTATCACAGTCTGTATGTAAATTCTTCTTTCCCAAGTCACTCACTCCACATCAGGTCTAATGTCAATTAGGAGTAATAACTATTGATTTTGTTATTTTTCCAAAACTGCTTTCCTTTGCCCATTGACTATGCTGTTATTTATTATTGGCTTCCCTGACTATTCCATTACTTGGACACAGGATCTCAGCTCCCTATGCATCTTTTTATGTTCCTTGCTTTGACAAATTTTCTGGATGTTATTCAATGTTCACCCTGAGCCTTTTATAAGCATGTACATGATCTGTAATATTTGCCATATGCTCCAGTTTTTCACTCAGCCCTGCCAAACAGCATAGCTAGTGTAATCCCTACTCAACCAAGTTGTGGATGTAAGATGATTGAATTTCCTTTTTAATGTCAATATTTAGATGGTTTCAGTAGTGTTTCCTCATAAATAAACAGATATTTATGAAAAAATGTAATGCGATGAAAATTTCAATGAAATGTAATTTTAACTGAAAGAGTAGTGATGTTTTAAGGCTTTTGCTACAAATTATCTCCTAGAGAGTTCTAACAATTTTCACAGTAGTATATGACTGAATTCATTTAACTGTTTCCACAGACAAGGAACATCAATTTTTAAACATCCTGCCATGCCCACTATGTGGGTCAAAAGGAGCTGAGTACCTTGACCCATTTAGGAACTGATCACAAAGACTTCCCCACACCATGTCTCCTTCTTACTTCTGTGAGAATTCACCTGTCATTTCATTCTTAGAATCTTTATTTCTGGAAGCACTTTCCAATGATGGTATCTTCTGCACTGTAGTTTTTTTGCTTTAAACTTTGGTTTTCTTGTATTTTAGCTAACTCTCAGCTTTGAATGCTTTTTGCTCTGGTTTGCCCATTTTTCTAGCCTGCAGTCTGGAACTGGCAGTCTGAATTGAGCTTCTCCATGGAAGTTGACTATATCACTTTCTGTCATATCTATCTTTCTTCATCTTGATCTGTGACCAGAGAAGCTAATTTCTACACAGTGATTTAACCAATTCCCTGTCTTCTGATATTCAGTTGGATGCAAGCAAGATGAGACTGTGACAGAAAATCAGAGAAAGGAATGAAAGTAAGTTTGAAGAATTTGTTTTCCTAACTCCAATGTGTCATTGGATTTGATGTGCTTGTATTTTGTTGAGAACTTATGCCTTTATGTTCATTAGGGAGATTGATCTGTAGTTTATATTTCCAGTAGCATCTTTATCCAGTTTTGGTATTGGCATGATGTTAGCTATATAAAATTAGTTAGGTATACTTCCTTTAGCCTCAAATTTTTGGAAGATTTTAAGCAGGATTGGTGGTAGTTATTTTGGGGGTGTTTGATAAAATTTCCCAGTGAAGCTCTCTGGTCCTGGACTTCTCTTTTTAGGAGGATTTTTGATAAATGATTCAATCTCTTTACTTGTAATTGGTTTGCTGAGATCTTCTATATCTTCTCATAACAGCATAGGTAGTTCATTTGTTGCTAGAAATTTGTCCATTTCATCTAAGTTTTCTAGTTTGTTAACATATAGTTGATCACAGTATTCTCATGGTTTTTAAATTTCTTCAGGATCCATTGTAATGACTCCCCTCTCATTTCTGATGTTACTTGCATCCCCTCTCTTTTATTCTTTGTCAGTTTAGCTTGGAGTCCCTAAATTTTATTGATTTTCTCAATGAAGCAATTTTTGGTTTTGTTGATTTTTTCTTTTCTTTTTTTTTTTTTTTACTTTTGGTTTGTTTTCCAGTTCATTTATTTCTGCTTTGATCTTTGTTATTTCTCTTCTTTTATATGCTTTGCAGTGATTTTGTTGTATTTTCTCTAATTTCACCAGGTGAGCAGTTAAGTCCTCAATTTTTGCTCATTCTTGCTTTAAATATAGGCATTTAGGGGAATAAAATTTCCTGTCAGCACTGCTTTTGCAGCATCACATAAGTTCTAAATGTTGCATTTTCATCATCATTCATCCCCAGATAATTATCACTTCTCTAAATGTTTCTTTCTTGTCCCACTTATTGCTTAAGAGTGTGTTGTTTTATTTCCATATATTTGTGAAACTGCTGATTCTTTGCTGAATATTAATTTCCACATTAATTCTGTTGTGGTTAGAGAAAGTGCTTTGGACAATTTCCATCTTATTAAATTCACAAAGACTTATTTTGTTTCCTAGCATATGATCTTTCCTGGAGAACATTCCATATACACTAGAGAAGAATATGTATTCTGGTGTTTTGGCATTTAATGATCTATATATGTGTATAAGGTCCAATTCATTTATCAAATTCTTTATGTTCTCTCTTTCCTTCTTGATCATCTGTCTGGTTTCTCTGTCTATAGAGAAGAGTGATGTATTGAAGTCTCCTAACACTATTGTTGAAATGTCTACCACTCACTTCAGTTTTCCCAATATTTGCTTCATGTACTTTGGAGCTTCTTAATTGGGAGCAAAAGCATATGTGATTGTTATTTCTTGGTGAATTTTCCCTTTTATTAATAGGTAATGTCCTTTGTCTCTTATGTCACCACAGAAACAAGGCTGGGGTGTATGCAAGGCTGTTGCTGAGCATGATAAGTGGTTTTGGGGGGTCCTACTTAGAAAGGAATCTTCTGTGGAAGTGGGAGTTCCACTAGGGAAGCTCTTTCCTAATTGTTCTCTGTTTGTGTTGAGGGAGGAAGCCCAAAGTCCTCAATGGATCTAAGAGCACTGTTGGTTTAAAGGGAAAGTGGTAACAGTGAGACCTGGATTGGGAGGTTCAGGGAAGTATTTTACTTCATGCTCCCTCTTTTGTGTTATAGGATGATGTCTGCAATCCATGTACCCAGTGAGCACATGGTGGTGTCTTCTAGATGTCTTCTAAAGTGTATTTTGATAACCTTTAGAGTGTTGGGATTGAAACAGGTGATTTTATTGAAACCTCCTCAAACTAGATCGTTATATCAACCTGTGTTAAGGTCCAGTGAGCTTAACTCTGTTTCCAAAGTGGTAGCTGTTTAGCTATGTTCTATATGGCCCTTTATGGTGCAGGTGACTTCCAGAACTGAGAACTGGAGGACTCTGAGAATTTAACTGTCAAGACTGTCATTCCTTGAAATATCTCCTTGTCAGTAAACATTTGGTCAAGTTATGAAGACTACAGTGAACACATGGACATGTGTGTGGCTTCTAGTAGTCTTGACTTTCCACTTAAAAAAGCAACTAAAATTTTCCACAATTCATTAAAGTAACACTCTGTCACTTTAAATCATGTTGGAATCCAAACAGTCACAGTCCAGTTGCCTAATCCTACCTTAAAATTAGATTTTTCAAACATTTCTTCATGTTTGAAAAAT
The DNA here is from genome assembly GCA_004026745.1 of Myrmecophaga tridactyla. Classification (NCBI taxonomy): domain Eukaryota; kingdom Metazoa; phylum Chordata; class Mammalia; order Pilosa; family Myrmecophagidae; genus Myrmecophaga; species Myrmecophaga tridactyla. The sequence continues at coordinate 35,675 of PVIY010020544.1, forward strand.
ATACTTTTGGACAATTGGAATCTTTATCCAAGAAAATATAGCAATTTTGATTTCCTTTAGTTCTGGCATTCTCTACTGTACCTCCACTGGCATATGACTTAACTCAGTACTTCTAAAGTTTTTATAAAACAATTTCATGTTTTCTTTTTACTTTCAATCAGTATATGTGTGTGTCTGTGTGTCTTTTTGTTTAGGAGAGAACGGGCTTCCTGGTTGAGATTTACTGTAAATTAAATTGTTTTGTAGAAATGATTTTGACCCAGTGCTCATGATTATACCCAGAACTTTTAGTGGCTTGATACTGATCTGTAAAAAGAAGAACAAGTTCTAGTCCAGCTCTCCCATCATCCTTAGCTCAAGCTGCTAACACCTGCTACCTATGCTCTCCCCTGTAAATCAAGAAGGTAGATGATTTTTGATGCTCTTCAGAGAAACATTGAATGGGGTGACTATTTTTAGTAGATGATGACTAAGTTTGTATGAATATTTTCATGGAAAAGCTTAGCTATTTGTCTTACCAGCCAACAGGCTGAAAATGATGTGGCAAGAAAAACATCTTGCTTCTTTAGTTACTACCATATCCAGTGTCATTGTAGAAAACCTCTACAATGTGGTTTTCAGTGGAATGCTAGACATGAAGAGCATTGTGGAAGGTTTCCTAGAAGCTTCTAAGCTTTTATATTCTAGTATAAATACTGTTATACTCAAGTCCTTTCATGGTCAAAAAATAACAGGGCTATAAAATTCTTCTCCTTTTGCCAAGTCAGAAGTCTATCAAATCATCTTGCTTTTATATGCTCTTCTTTGTGTGGCTGTATTCCTCATCCCTAAATATCATATAAAGGGTCTTGTCTAAGCATGAGTCATGACCTCCTGTAACTTGAGTATCAAATGTGGAATGGAGTACTTGGTTCTACATATCTGGTTCAGTATTCTTTCTTATTGTAATGCATCTATTCTTCTAGAAAGCTTGTTGCTACAAGGGCTATCACATATGCAAATGACATAACTGGTAACAACAAATACTTTAACAAGGCAAGTGTTGGCACCATATAAAGAACTTTCTAAACTTGGGCCCAGCTTGAACATGAGTTGGCCAGTGGCAAAATTTACCCTTGTCTGGAGGCTGTAGAAAGACCTTGTTCATTACCTGAGAGACCCATAGGGAAAGAGAAGATGCAGGAGATGTTCAAAAATGGCCAGCATAGTGTGGGAGAGTTTCCTGAGATCACTGTTCCTGGAGCTCTGACCCTCCTGACCCAAGATGCACAGCAGGAAGGGAAGTGACTTATCTGATGAATCTCCCATCTTAATCTACATCACAATGAACCTGCTTCTCTCCTCTATCATGTCAGCTTTCTCTGAAATCTGGTATATGCCATAGAGGTGCTGCTGTCAGGGGTGTGGTCTCTGTGCTTGGAAACCATCTTCTCTCTTCCTTAGGAAAATCATGGCAAGTGAGAGATGGAGAACCTACTTCCCTCCTGTAGAGAACCCCTCCATGATGGCAGATTGAATTCTTGAGTTTACATATCATAGACTCCTGGGACTCAGGTAATAAATTCTAACACATATGTGTTCTCACATTTGTCACCCCTTGGGCCCTTCTACTCTATCCCTTCTTAAATCATTCACTTCAGATTCTTCTTCTCAGTAATCTGAGAAGCCATGCCCTGTTTTGGATGTTTAGGGTAAGACCTGAAAAGTCAGGGCCCCTGTTGTCTAGATTCTCTAGTGAGGAGATAAATGCTCGGATAAAACCAACTCAGGGCCATGTACAAGGGGTGGATGGGGTTAGATATTTCATCTTTCTTTTTATTACACATAATCTTTTCTATTAGGGACTCCTCTCAACCCAGATCCTCTTTGCTTCCTACAGATTTCACAGATTTTTTGATCCACGTTATTTTCATGAGCCTCTTCCTACCCAATTGGCTTCTTTCACAAGCTGCTGGATGGTGGTTAATGGCCCTTTCCACCTCTCTGACATACATTAATAGTATCTCTTTGTGTCTCTGTACAACTTAAGGCCACTGTCTCTCCTTGAAAGAGCAGAACAGAAAGAACTAGTGTGGGATCTCTAGTCATTGAATGAGATGGTAACTCTTCCTATTAACACAACGTGGGAATACTCTTTTCTCTACCATCTCCAGCCTCATCCTTGAAGCAGAGTAGCAGGCAAATAAAAATGATGTATGGGAAAATATGTCAGATGAGCTTTAAATCATTATAGAAATAGTCAAACTCTTCTTTCCTTATAGATATCTCTGTTACCAGAATGATCTTAAACATAAATTCAAACCTGGCTCCATGTTACAAGATGAGATCAGTAGTTTTTGCATGAAGCACCGGCTTGACCATTGCCTGGAGCCCATTCAGCTTCTTCTCAAACTCTCTTGATTTCTCTTTGCAAACAGTTCTCTCCTTCATTTATATATTTCCTACATCCCTAGCATACTGTATCTGTGAGAATGTAGCTTGACACTTCCTGGAGAATAGTGAATTACTGTGCACTACCAATTAGCAAGGGGCCTCAGGCCCTGGACAAAACCCATTCTCTGACCTATCCTAGCATTAGTTTGCACAGAGGGAGTGACTGTAGGCCCATCTCCTAATGAGGAATGAAAGTAGGATGCACCAGAAATAATTGCAGGCAAAGTCTTCTCACCATGGCCCCCTTGGTACTGACTCTATCTTACAATAGAAAAGTCTCCCTAAGTGTGGGGCAACCATAGCTGAAGCTTCCAATTTTCTTTTTGTCCCATGACTTAATGGTTTTTTATCTGAGCCTTTTAAATTCCTTTTTTTAAAGGCCCTTCCCTCAACTTCCTGTTTTTTTTCTTTTACATAGCCAATTGTGGTTGGTAGAGGACTGTAGTCCTTTCAAACCATTGGTCAGGCTTACAACTCTGGGCTATAAGCAAAGATGGTACCTGAGCCTTTGGGTTCTGAGTGACCCAACCCTTTCCATTTTCAGTGTTTGCAGGACTCATGCTTCCTTTCTTGGGATATCAATGCTCCATGTACCCTCCTATTCAGTGTAAGAAACTTAGAGGAAATTTTATTCTCTTCACTGGACTCTGCCTAACTGCCCTTCCTTTCTTAGAGACATTGATGATTAAGAAGGTCACAGATTAACTGGAAAATTTTATGACTGCTCTCCTGAATGATGACATTCCAAATGAGTTCTTTTAGTACTGGAAACCTTTCTTGGCCATTTCACCTAAAAATATATGAAGGATTTAGGACCATGGGGTCAGAACAATAAAAGTTTATTTTTTTATGAACACAGACAGCATTTCATATTCATGCATTTTTGGGGTTCCTTTTGTCCTGGGGAGAGTAAGCTCTATCCACTCCATGGAAACTGTTTTTATAACTATCATCCCAGTATATCTTGCACACTGTATATCAGTATATCTGAGCAATAGATATCTATGACTTTACCACCATCATAACTTGAAAGTTCATGTATGATGATTTCAGACTCTATATAGAGTTTCTTTGTCTGCACATAGTCTAGAGTCTATAAAGTTGGAGTCTTCTCATGTTCTTCTAGACCTTAATTGGCTACCAGAAGATATATCACAATGTACTCTGAGGCTAGTTTATTCCCATCCTCCATCTCAAAAGGAAACATCTTAGCTGACCAACACACTAAATCTGCAGCTCTGCTTCCACCCCCAATCTTTGGGAAAGTCAACAAAGCTAATCACCTACTAAAAACACACCTTATAAACATAGCAAGAGAACAACACACTCCCTGGGCACAACTCTTACCCCTTGTTCTCACTCATCTCAGAGAAATCCCTGACAACCATCTCTTCTCAGCCCATTCAAACCCAGGAATGGATGTCCCTTCCTCTTTGGTATTCTACACCTACCAAATCCCTATAGGAGAATACTTTCCCATGCTCTTCCAATTAATAACCCTTCTCCACCAGCATGTAGATGCTCCCCTCTTAAGCCCTGATAATCCTATCACATCCACACTCAGTCCTGCAGTTCTCACCCTACTCAAAACCATGCAATCCACAAAGCCCCTCCAACCCTCTTGGGAAGGACCATAAACAGTAGACCCAGAAACACCTTCAGCTATGAAACTAGCTGAAAAGCCCACTGCTTGGCACTACCTAAGAAGAGTAAAGCTCTAATATCCTCCTAATTCAGTCTATCAATCTACCCCCACAGGACTGACCTCCTTCAAGAGAAAAACTGACCAGCAATGGACCTTCATCACCAGATCCAGTGCCTCACTGAAATCATCTACTTCCTCACCTTCCATAACCCTTAAAACAACAGCTCCTAACATTCCTATTGGGCAAATTCCTCTAAGACACCTTCCAGAACTTCATTGGCAACAGATCTGCTCATCTCTCAGTTTATACAGATTTGTCCAACAAAAAATTCAGAATATGTGAATGATGTCCCCCAGTACAAGGAGTGGAAGCAACTTTTATTCATCCCACAGCCTTTCTGGCCAGCTGCCAATTTCCCCCTTCAAGACAACTGGGACCTATTTCAGTCAGAAGCAGCTACAGAAAACTGACCATCATCCCTATTCCCTCCCATCACCAAAAATACTGGAACATTAAGTCTGGAGTACAGGACCCCTTCCCTCATGATGTGACCTACCCCTGGCACTCAGGATGTTGGTTTGGTCTGACTTATCCAGAGCCTTCATGACCAAGACTTTCATAGAGTAGATTACTTGTTGTCCTTTATCTAGATCTTCAATTCATGAATCCGTCATTAATGTGATAAGACCAAATGTTATGTCTTTTATTCTCATGGAGCCCTCCCAGGCTAGGCTCTCTATCTGAAACAGCAAAATCATGTTGCCAATGATAATAGCTATAAAATTGATTATCTCACCCTACAACTTCTTATCTTCCATGTGTGTGTTATAGTTGGGTCATAGCTGCATGACCTATCTGATCAGTATGGCCAGACATAGCTTTGGCTTTATCTTTCTGTCTCAGGATCTCATCAGTTTGTATTAGAGCTTGGATGCTTATGTTGTTGTCACCACTGGCTACTTGGGAGATAATTAAATTGATTGTTGATGCTGCATTGCTGTTCATATCATTGAAGTATGGAGAAGCAGCCTGGATCATTGATTCAAGAATAAGGACTGGTTCAAAAAATGTCATCCAGTTTGTTTTGAACTATTTGTGTCATTTCACAGAAGATGGTACCATTGCCATTCCAAGTCTTATCTAGATATATCTGGAATTCTCAGTGAACCATCTGTGCTGCTTCAAGATGTCCACTCATGCTTCAAACATTGTTGAGTTCAGAGGACATGTCCTCAGATTGTCCATTGTGGAGCACAATGGCATTGGAGCTTATGCTCTGTGTGCATTGAGGTTTCTCTTCCACTTGCTTTATTGGTACAGCAGAGGGCCTCCATGCTGACCATTTAACCTTCTCTTAAAGCATGCTTATATTCTTTGCAGAAAGATTTTTAATCAGTTTGAACACCTGATGCCCATGTGCATTATATGCCATTACAATAGCATTGAGTATAGCTTTGTGTACCACATTGTCATGGTCTCCTATGTGAATAGCTGTCTCCTTTAAGGCTTTTCCTGGGGTTGGTTGGCAAACATTCATGCCATAGGACACTACCAGATACCTCAGTTTCTCCAGGTATTGTTCTCTCTGCTTATAGATTTTGGATTTGGTTCCTTCCCTTATGAAAGGGAACATCTTGCTGGCTGAGTTGACAAGGCACATCCAGAGCAGAATAGCATGGACATCTTAATGAGTAACATCCTTTCTTTCTTCCAGGGGTAGTTTTGAATTACTTTTTTATCAGCTGTTAGTCCAGGTTTCTTACTATATATGAGTTCTACTTTTTCTAAAGATTCTTTGATCTTGTTAAGTTTGAGTTTGTCTACATCACCTAAAGATGGGTTTACTCCTTTCTCACTAAACACCTTCAAGAGGTTCTCAATGCTTCAAATGCAGCATCTCTGACTTCAGGAGCTGAATCACTGATGCTTTCAAGTAGATCAGCACAAAAGGGCTTTAGTAAGTGCTTTGGCAGGGTAGAAGCTTGCAGTGACAGAAACTTCTTGTAATAAAAGAGATATCTGCTCCTGGATGTTTGGGTTTTTATTCTCCACTACTACTAAAACATTCTCATTGATGTTCTGTAGTGTGTTAGTAAGGAAGATTACATCAATTGCCCCCTGTAGGGCTTATACAACTTGAACCTTTTTTGTCCTTAAATTTCTCCAAAATAGTTGGCACAACATTTCCTGCATATTACCCAAATTTCTTTCTTATTCCAGCAGCTAGGCTAGAAAGACATTCTGCTGCCAAAGAAGTTTCTGATAAGGCTTTGCTTCTACTCTGCCAAACAGCTTATTAAAGCCCTTTTGTGCAGTTCTACTGAAGCACATCAATGATTCTGCTCCTGAAGTTAGATATACAGCATCTGAAGCATTGGGTACCACTTTGAAGTTGGTTAGTGAGAATGCAGTAAACATATCCTTAGTTCATGTGGACCTACTCAATCTTGCCATTACAGACAAACTAAGAATCTAATTTGTATAATACTTTACATAGCCTAAAATTTCCTCACTTGTTATTTGGTCTTGGGAGTAAGCAACGTTAGAATGCTTTGGATTCAGCTCAATGTATGAGGGTACCCTGGGGTTAGGCATAGTTGGGAAGGAAGAATGTGGCCCACATCCCTAGCCATATGGACATTAAATTGTTTGGAATAGTAGCTAAAGGAGTGTGCTATTTAAATTTTATTTCTTTGACTGGAATAAAAGAAATTTTATTTTTTTGACTAGAAAATTTCTTTGACTAGAATATGGCATGAATATTTATTTGACTAGAATAAATAAACCCAGGCTCACTCCCAGATCCTGGTCAGTAGGTCCTGGGTGTGGGCCCCCTCTCAGTCTCTCTCTCAGCAGTTCAAAAGGCAAGTGACTTCTAGACCCATTCCATATCACAACTGGGGGAGAGGCAGGCAGCAGCAGTTCATACTGGGTTTACTCACCAATCCTGGTGGTCTTGTCAGAAATAAAGTCCAAGAGTACCCATCTGGACTCATGTTGCAACCTTCACCTCACCTCAATACTTTGCTCTGGCCTGTTAATATGGTTCTAAGAGGTAGAAATTAATTCATTCCTTTTAGGAGAAAGATATGAGTGCTTTAAATAATCCAAGAACATATATCTTTCCATAAGGTAAATTAGGATAGAAGGGGGTTAATAAAAAGTGATGAGTGCCTAGGCCTCAGCCATTTTCCAGGTAGCCCTGGTAGTCATCTTGAAATATTTTGATTTCATTGGAGGGTAAAGAGCATAAGGCAGGTTTTAGGGTTCATTAGGCCTGGAGGAAACCCCATTCTCCCAGGCAAATATTTCAGAAAGCCTCTCTCACCTGAAACTGCACTAGCCTGGCATTTCCTTCACCCTCCATCAGAGCCACTGAGTCCAGCTTGAGAAATGGTTCAAACAGGGTCAGATGGGGCAGTGTGAGATTTAAGAAAAAGCACAACACAGAATTTAAGAGGAAACAGAAGGTAAGAGCTAGGTGGTTCACTGCCTGACTGATGGCAACTGACCCCAAGAAACCAATGCAAGTTTATTTTATACTGTTTAACAATGGAATATCAGATAAGGCAGTGCAGTACATGAGAATGTGCTTGATGTAATGAATAGGGATACAGAACTTTCTTCAGAATAGAGTGAACATTAATTAGCCTGCTCAAAACTGCAGAGGCAGACCTTTCTCACATTAAGTCCAGATTAGATAAGGTGCAGCCCTGGCTGGACTTCATTCCATAGGAGACCAAGAAGCCATGACTCCAATTTATTCTGATGTGGTCTTGCCAGCAGTCAGAGGCCTGCTTCATGGAAAACTTGACCTGGCCCCAACAAGCACCTTCCTCACCTTCCATCAGCACTGCCATCACCCTCCCTTCTGGTTTGCTAAAGCTGCCAGAATGCAGCACACAGATGAATTGGCTTTAAATAAAGTGTGATTTATTTAGTTAAAATATATAGTTCTGAAGAGGAAAGACAGCTAAATTTCATCTGAGGTTCTCCCTTACACAGGAAGGCACAGGGTGATGTCTGCTGGCCTCCTCTCCTGGTCTCTCAGTTTCCACAGCTTTCCCTGGAATGATTCCTTTCTACATCTCCAAAGGTTGGGCTGAGTTGCAAATGCTGAGACGGGTATGCTGAGCTGCTTGGGCT